>VDFB02086081.1:53574-276302 GCA_007258455.2 Sequoia sempervirens
CCATTAATTTTTTAAAAAAATTAGTATGCTATGTGTGATACTATCAACAATGTAATTATATACTAATTACTCTTTCTTTTTACATAATCTAACATATTTCAAAATTTTCATAGGCTACCCGACACATCGAAGGCAACAAAGGCAAGACTAGAAAAGCACAGGCAACACAAACTTGGCTCTGGTGGTTATATTAAATTAGCCGCACAAATTGTAAGTATCAATAAATGAAATATTATATCCAAATAATAAATTAAAAAAAAATTGGTTTTATCACACCATAGAAGCAAAATTCATGATCTTCTGCAAAAATGTAGGGCTCTAAATTCAACAGAGTTCCCACATAAGAGGACCTGAAGATTGCCTTCCAGCAAGGCTATGGAACCATGGCTGAATGCCTAAGAGTCTTGACTGGGCAAACACAATCTTCCATTGCATCCTACATGTAGGTAAATAAACTTAATAAAGTTTATTTAAAATTGAATACTTGTGCAATCAATTCAATATTAATTTCCACCATAAAGGAATTACATGCCTGTTTTAAACATTCAAGCAATGATAATACTCCACATGACATTGGAATGCAGCCTGGTGAGGGTGGAGCATAACGTGCAGATGAAGGTCATGGTGTGCATCCCAGTACTTTAGAGCATGTAGAGCATGATCAACATGTTGAGCATGATCAGGCTAGAGAAGATCAGGAATATGATGTGGCACCATTAGGTAAAGAGGACCACTCTAAAGTTCTTTTAAACATATTTAATTGCAATTGGTGTATTAATTAATGTAACCTTTCATGTTTCAACTTTAGAGAATGTAGAGCATCATCAATGTGTTGAGCATGATCAGGCTAGAGAAGATCAGGAACATGATGTGGCCCCATCAGGTAAAGAGGACTACCCTCATGTTCTCTTAGACATATTTAATTTCAATTGGTTTATTAATTAATGTAACCTTTCGTGTTTCAACTGTAGATCAAGATTTAGAGGGTGTTCAACATATTGAGCATGAGTCTATAACAAAATTTCAGGAACACGATGTGGACCCATCAGGTAAAGAGAACCACTCTAATGTTCTTTTAATTAATGAAATACTTGTAACAATAATAATAAAACATATCAGTTTCACATTTCTTTCTTATTGCAGTAGATCCCCCTTGCAGTGGTGTCCACGTCATGAGCATACAACTAGGTGTACATTAAGATAATGAACAGAGGGTAGAACAACTAAAGGGGGAACGGATATTGATTTAGAAAATGATACTCCACTTCAACTTTATGTAGCTTTCAAAAAGAAACAAAAAAAAAAATTGATTGTAATCATATCATGACAACCATATTTTTGATAATATGTAAAAACTGAAAGAATGAATATTATATGTTAATGAATGAATGTGAATATGTTAATTAATGAATGTTATATGTTAATGAATGAATGTTATATATTATTAATGGATGAATGAATGTTACATGTTATTAATGGATGAATGAATAATTAATGTTATATGATTGGGTATGGGGAATTGAGAGTGATGTGAGGGGGGGGAGGGGCCAAATGAGCTTCCACCGTCATGTGGTTGGCCTTGTTAAGTAGAGAATATTAAACTATTCTCCAAATAAAGAGAAGCTCAATAAGGTAATGCACTTTTCAATATAAGAAATGTATCGTTTGAAGCATCAAACCAATATGCAGTCTGTATGTATGATCTGTCGTCAGTCTCCGCAATGGTACATTTCCACGAATATTTAAAAAAAAAATTGATGCTTCGTCGCAATTTCAACGAAAACCACTGACGAATCAACAGAAAGGTTCGACGAAGTTTCTATAGCTACGATGAAGGTTTCGTCGTAACTCCTTGCGCATTCCGTCATAATTTCGATGAACTTTTGGCATTGTTTCCACGCTACTCCTTGCCCATTTCATCGCACTTTCAATAAATTTTTTTTGTTCTTCTGATGCTACTCCTTGGTATTTTCATCGCAAATTCAACGAACTCTAGGTGTTGTTTCGACGCTACTACTTGCCTATTTCATCGCACGTTCGATGAACTTTTGGTGTTGTTTCTATGCTACTCCTTTCCCATTTCATCGAAATGGTGATGAATTTCTAGTGTTGTTTCAACGCTACTCCTTGCCCATTTTGTCGAACTGGCTATGAAATTATGGTGTAATTCATTGGTGGATACACGAAGTGTTCATCGATATTCTGACAAAAGTACGAGCCATTTCATGATGTCGACGACTAATGATTCTTCGCCGTTATTTCGACATTTAATTTGTTGTCAGCCTTTCGATGAAAAAATAGCGAAGCAAATATTTTTTCCATTTCGTCGCGTTTCTGACAAATATTTGTTGAACGACCGACGAACGACCGTCGAAAAATGGAGCCAAATTCAGTAGTGACATGATAATGTTCAAATGGAGTTGGTGGCTACAACATCCACAGTGGTACAATGGCAAGCAATAGTTATATTTTGCATGAAAGACTTGGTATATCCAAGGACGAGAGCACACTATTGTTGAGGTAGGGATGGGGACTAAGATGGGAGTCAAGATGGTGGCAGAGGCCAGGGACAAGACTAGGTACCAGGTGATGGGCAACCACAACAATAGGATCAGAGGCATCATCATGGACATTAGGATGGGAAACATGTTGGAAAATTTTTGGGGGCACCACTACCTCCTCCACTTATACAACTAGATCTATGAGATGGGCAGATTGTTTCCCTTATAGTAGAGAGAGCACAAATACATGAAGAGAGGGATCAACTGCAACAATATTTATAGGCTATTATAGCACAAAGAGACCAAGAGGTCTATTTGTGATAGTAGTTGGATATGCAACTAGCCTATGAGATTGGGTAGAGACACTAGTCAGAGGCAATGACAACTACTTCAGTGGCAGCCCAGGGACAGATAATATCAACTTGATTATATAGAGAGGCAGTCTCAGCAACTGCATATTATAGGATACACTATCACTGAGATGTCCCTAGAGGGATGCATTAGCCAGAATTTTCATGGAGGAGCGAGGCATGACCTAGAGCTGAGGATTAGTTTTCAGTTAGGGGTGAGTTGAGTAGCCATCTTGGCTAGCCTGGTTATACACACTATTTTGATTATTGTCTAATTTTGTACACATATATTCATTCATGGGCTCCTTTTTTATAGCCTCGTGGATATTGTACTCTTGATTTGATATATATAGATTGATTCAGATATTTGTACCATGACAATCACCATTTTTTGACATATATATATGAGATGATTTAGATTCATGATGTGATGTTAATTTTATTTCATGCTTTATGGATGTATGGATGCACTTCTTTTATTTTATGTTTATACCATATGCAATGTGATATGTAATGGATGCAATGTAATGGATGGATGTACTTCTTTTTCAATATCTTTTTCATGATATTCCATGGGATGATAAGATATGTTTATGTGATGTGTATGCAAATGATATGGATGCATTTATTTTTGTGTATTTTCTTATGATATAGTTTTATGAGATGATGATGTATGCATATGGATGTATAATGTGGATGTTTATAGTTATGATATGATAATGCAATTTATGTTGATGATATATGTGCAATGATTTAAGATGTGTAGAATAACAAATCTATATTATTTATCACAACTTAAATGATAATGATGATGCAAGATGTATGCTTTATGATATGCTATGATTATACCATCATGTATGCATGTTGACGAGTTTTGGATGCAAGATGGATGCATTGATGATGTTTTTGTTGACTGTCATGATACAAAGTTAGTGTGAAGAGAATATACAAGACATAAGATGATTGACCATTGATTTTGATGATTGTTTCAAAATATCCAACAAGTCTATGATCCACCAAGACTTCATTAGAGATGGTGATGATAAATGCATGATGATGATGAATGCATGATGATGATTCACTCATATCTTGGGATTGGGATTTTCATCATTCCTTATTGTTTGATATAACACATAGACACAATGCATCAAGGTATTAATAACTAGAATGATGTTGTATCTAGTGTAAATAGACTTTGACTCTGTAAACATATAGGATAGTTCTTATTCACATCTTGACATACAAAAAACTCATTGGAATGTAAGCTAGAAGCTTAGAATATATTAGACCAAAGCATACACAATAGTCAACAATGTACTCCAAACAACTTCCCTACACACAACTAAGCAAGTATGCGCCAACATTATTTTACAAGAATACCCACTAGCAAAACAAACCTAAGAGAATGATCGATGCCCCATTCCTTTCTCTCTAAATTGTTTTGATAGACATCATAAAGAGGTCAGCAGAATGGGTCATTAAGATAAATCATTAGAAAAGATTAAAGACAAACAATCAATATTATGTATATCCATTGCTAGTTTAATTTAGCTAAGGTGATGTCTGATATTGATGTCCATCATGGGAAGGATACATCCTAGGACATGTTGATCAGATGGTTGTTTGATGTTAGGATGATGATGAGCTTTATCATAAGTCATTGATATAAACTTCACTAACTCGTTTACCTGTAATTTAGACTTTAGATTTTGACACTTAGGTTTTCACTTTAAGACTTTCTATACTTGCTTCCTATTTGTTTTTCCAAAGGTTGAAGGTGATGATCAATTTATTATGGGTGAAAGTTTATTACGGGTGAAAGTGAAATGGGATGGGTGGTTTTGGATTTTTTGGAATATTTCAATATTTTTGGTATTTTGAAATGTTTTGAGGTTGTTTTTGGTCTTTTTGAGTTATTTATGTGAATGTTTTATTTTTTTGTTATTTGAGGTTGTTTACGGTTTTTTTATATATTTGAGGCTGTTTAGGTCTTTTGAATGTTTTCTAATGTTTTTGGGTTTTTTAATTTTCAACTATTTTTGTGTTTTCTGACATTTGAATGTTTAGGGTTTTTCTGAGAGTTTCAACCAAGAACCTAACCTAAAGACCTATCCTAGGGGCCTTAGGGGCTGATCAAAGATTAGCCTTGAATCCTTCGTTATACATGCAAAAGCCTCATAGTTTGATTGACTTGACTTATTGGAGATGAAGATAAAAAATTCATGGAATGTCAGTTTATTATGACAAACTCCTAAAGGAATGACCCAGGGTGTCTCAAGGGCACACCAATGATGGCCTTTCCTATGTTCAAGCTCGGAGACAATGTAGTTCATCTGGGGAACTATTTTTGGATTTTCGATGTTTGACCTTTTTAGGGATTTTGATGTGTTTTGAATCTTTTGAATTTTGACTTTACAATTTTTTTAATGTTTTAGATTTTAGTTGTACAATATTTTGCAAATGTTTTTGGATTTTCATAAGATTTTGAGGTAAACAATACCTAGATCACAATGTCATTATCACATTATGAGATATAAGACATGGATCAAGAGTTATTTGAAAACAAAATGCAATAAATTGCCCCCAGTGTCTAGTAATTATTCATAATGCAATGGTTAACCAAGATAGGTAATGTATATGCAAAGAGTTCAATAGAGTTTTAGCATGCTAGATATAGGCTATGGGACTTCATGAGATAAAATTGTAAAGAGCCTGTCAAGATTTTTCAATGAGTAGAGTTGAAGTATACACCAAATCTTTTTCAAGATCAAGATAAAGTGGGATATCAGGATGAAAGATGGATTTGGATAGATGGAGGGAACATTGGATTTATCATGACAAGAATGAGATGCTTCTATTTGAGAAGGATCATATAGATGCTCGATTCTATTCATGATTCCTGTTTGCCAGGTTTTCATCATAGTACTTTCCCAAAGTGCCACCGTAGTAGTTTTCATTGGAGGACGATTTTTTATTTTTACTATTTTCTTGATTTTTTTTTTTTTGGTCTTTTGGAAGTTTTACCCTCATGTTGAACCACCTGGTGGTATTGATGTAGAGGCTACTATCATAATGTTCCAACGATATCCTTCTTGAAGAAGATTCTTTGGTAAGATACGAGTACTTGGGTGCAACCTTGAAGAACTCTGATTTTCCTTGCTAGTATCAGAATTAACCTTGTCTATGTGCGTACATTGTGATAAAGTGCCTTCAAAATGCTTATGATGAATAGTAGCTACCAACACAGGGTCAATGCGAGAATTGGATATCATGAATGGAGTGGACGGTGACATGTATGGAGGAATATGGGATGTGTTGGTCAATAGTTTGGAACCTTTAACTCTCCAAACCTTGGGAATATGAGTGATGATGGTTGGGAATGGAGGTTTTCGTTGAATTAGGACCAACCACTAGATATAATTTTTTCCTTGCTTGAGAAGCTTCCTTTTGTATTTGAGGACTCTTTTGATGGATACAGTTCCCTTTTTTATTCTACCCCATATTTTCTTTGACTAATTAATGGAGTTTTTGAGGGATGATTTTCTTTATTTTTCTTTGGTATGCATTTATACTTGATGTGCCCTTTTTGCTTTACTGCTTCATTTTCTTTGATGATCTTCTCTGTAATTTGATAGGAATTCTTCCTTTAATGTTGGTCCTAATTTTTATCTGAGATGATGGGTGAATGCCAACTCATGATACAACTAGTTGTAGCGGTGACTGCATTTTCATCATAAGGATCCTTTGTGCCCCATATGTTGATGCTTGTTGTAGAGCGGATTGCCCCGTTGTTGTGAAGGTATTATCAATACCTAGAATCCTTTGCCTTGATAATGTATCCTCAGATCCATAGCCACTGAATATGACTTGTCATGAACACATGATATTGCTATGGGTTCTAGCTATTCAAGAATATGAACTGTTTACTCTGATTCTATGACATTGTTATCTATTGATATTGATTTGAAAATATGTTGATGCTGACTGAAAACATGTCGATGATGCACAATAACTGTAAGAATCAATAATATATATTGATGCTTGCTCTTGTGTAGGAATATCAAGAGTGGGAGACTCATAGTTTGGATGAATAACATCTATATGTCAATCAAAAAGAAACTTCTCATGGGTGATATCTGGGACATCCTTGGAATTTAAAATGGTTTGGAAGATGTCACTTAGCTCTTGATGAAATGCTGGGGATAGGGGTTCTTGATCCTAACTTGATTTAGAGTAACTTTCATTATCCTTAAGAGACTCCTCTTGACATGATTCTTGGGTGGATGATATATCATCGGTATAAGACTCTTCACAATGTTTTGTGGGTATGGGGGCAATAAGGGATATGTCTAGCTCATTTGGAACTTCTTCAACATGCCCAATCATTGAGTCATGTGTGGGAAGGATATCACAATGTGATATCCACTTGATGTCATTATGGTATAAGATAGTGCTAAACATTGTTCATGGGTTTGGACTTTGTTTTAAAACAATATCTTGATGCGTGTCTAATTCCTCATGTTGTGATAAATAAATATTTCCCACCATGGTATCATGAGTATTGTTTACATTTTTTGAGGTTAATGCATTTCTTGAATCTTTTTCTTTGGTATGGTCAAGCATAGGGTTTGTGTAAATTTTCATATTTTCATTCCCATATTTTTGATCGAAATGATTGTCTCCTTATTCAATAAGATTTTTTATTAGATGTTTTAGTCTAAAATAATTTTGTGTGTTATGAGATTTGTATCAGTGAAATTCACAAAAATGATCTTCTCTATAGCTATGAGGTTTGACTTGTGGCTCTTGATAGTTTGAGAAATCTGGGAGTGTGATAAGATTAGACTGTATCAACCTCTTCAAAAAATCCTCCATAGGTTCTCTTAAGGAAGTGAATTGTTGTTCATGAACACTATTCATTTGTTGTTGTCCCCATTTAGTGTTTGCAGGATTGATCGTTGGTTGATTGTTTGGTAGTTGTGCAAATAGTTGTTGTGTGTTCATGGGTGTGGTGTTTTCTTTTCTAGGAGAAGTTACTTACTACCTTTGCATCAACAACACCATCACTAGTAACATTTTTGTTCTTGGACCAATAATGGGGATTGTCGTTAAAACTAGTGGATGGGCAGTTGTCTCTATATACTTGTGTGTTTCCCTGTGAGTTTAGGGCTCTCTCTATGTTAATGGCTCTAGGGACAAGCTCTTCATTAGATGTGATGCAAAAAAAATTCAAGTGGAAGGATAGATCTGGATCTATATTTGCTATGACTATCCCCACTTTTTTTCATCAGGAAGAGGCCACTTTCTTTTACTAGCTATTTGTCTCCATCTTTGTAAGAAACTAGCAAAAAAATCTCCTTTGTTTTGTCTGAGAGTGTACAATTCTTCTAGAATTATGTCTATGTCAAGATTAAAGGAGATGTGATCGATGGATTTATTGGTAATTTATTGAAAAGTTTTAATACCAGGAGGTAGGTGGGAAAACCAATCCATTGCAGGACCTATTAAACTTTGAGGGAAGAGGCACATTAAATAAGAATCATTATAGGCCACCTCCATACACAAAATGTTCTTCGTCATGTCCACAACACTTCGTCTCCCTTTTTATTTATTAGATTTAGGGATTTCAAAGCTAGGAGGGAATGGTACCATTGTGATGTTCTGATCAAATGGATAAGGACATAGATTCTAGGTATGGGGATTCTTTGCCTTGCCCATTCGAAGGTCCTATATTTATTGAGGTAGCACCTCAAATTGCGATGCTAGATCATCTTGTGAGTCTGGTGGAGGAACATATGGTGGGATGATGGATGAGTTGTATGTGGTATTTTGATATGATGATGTGTTGTGTGGGGTGTATGGTGGTGTAAGATTCTGTGAAGGTGATTGAGGTGTTGATGTATATGTTCCCAATGCATTTGTATTAATGATGTTCTATTGAGGATTATAGTAGGAAATTGGTTGGTGTTGTTGTTGTTGTTGTTGGGCATACTACTAAGCTAGTAAGGCTTGTTGTTGTTGTTGCACCCGAAGGGCTTTCCATTGTTGTTGTTGTTGTGTTGCTTACTCTTGAGCTTGTTGTTGTTGTTGCGCCACTAGGGCTTGTTGTTGTTTTTCTAAGGTTGCTTGTTGTGCTGCTAAGGCTGCTTCTTCTTATTGTTGTGATGTTAAGGCTGCTTGTTGAGCTTGATGTTGTTGTTTTGCTAAGGCTGATTGTTGTTGTTGTGCTTCTAAGGTTTCTTGTTGTGCGTAATGTTGTTGTTGTGTTAAGGCTACTTGTTATGCTTCTAAGGCTTCTTGCTATTGTTTTTGTTGTTTGACGGATCACTAATAAGCTTGTTGTGCTTGCTATAAAGCTAAGGCATGCACTTGCAATGTAGGATCAAGTGGTTGTTGGGATATCTGTGATGGATTGTGAGTGTTGATATTTTGAGTGGGTAACAGATTGGTGATGAGAGGTTGGGGATTCCCTTGGTTTAACATTCCTTATAAGATGGTGGATTGGGGTGGAGGAATACAAATTTGAGGTTCCATTTAATTTTGCATGGTAAAGGGGACCATGGGGAATGGTGAGGATGATGCAATTAGATTTTGCGATGGTAATGACACTCTAGTACCTTGAGTCCAATGATTAAAAAGATTCCCTTGTCCCATGTCTTGAGGATTTCCCTATGCTAGGGATGTAAACTATGTATTACCTAGGTTGGTGGGGTTTGTGACCAAGGGATTATTTTGAGATGGGTTGATAATGGATGGGGTAGATGTGTTTTATGAAACCAATGGTATGGATGAACCAATGGGGGGATTGGGTAAAGATGTCCCTATCTGCATTTAGGGTTGATTCTATGGTATGGTATTGGCATGCCCTTGTGTGCTATTTTGAGACACTTGGTCCACACTGCTTTGCATGATGTGGGCACACTTGCGGTAATCATGGGTATGGATGAAGAGGGGTGTCCTAGATATGTGGATTAATGAATTTTGAGAGGTTTATATGGTTTCTTAGGATCTTCAAGAATGAGACGAGCACCAAAGGTAGGTGTCCAAGTGGTTGTTTGAGATGGGGGATTTGTATCAAGGGTACCCATAAGTGTAATACTTTCAAATGGAAGAGCTGGACCAAAGTATTTGGAAAGTTTAGCTACAAGTTGCAAGACTAGGAGTGGATGTTTGATTTAGCCCTAATGATGGATCTGTGAAGCTTTGTGTCAAGTTTTGTGCAAGAAATGATGGGGAAATTGGAGCTATGCTTTCAAAGGATTAATGTTCAATGATTTCCTCCCTAGTAAGTTCGAATGGATTGTTTGTGATGTCTTCAATCTCATATGGTCCTAATGGAGATGATGGTTGTTGTGATGGGGTAACTTGACTTCTCGGATCAAATTCTAGAGGATTTGGATCACTTGAGGTAAATGTGACTTTGGTTTTCTCCATGATTCTCTTGTGTTGTGTTCTTGTCTTTACCATATATTTTGTGTCACCTATGGGAGAGTAATGTTGATATTTGTAATGTTTGAACTCTCTAGTTGACTCAAATCTAGGTAAAAGGGACACTCTAAGTCTTTTTGGAGCAATGATGACAATGAAGGGTGAAAAGGTGGATGATGTGGAGAGTGATCTTTGCAAATGTGTTAGGACAACATTTTTTACTTGAGTTTGATGTTGTGATGCTTGGATAAAGGATGTTTATGAACTTGGATATCTTTAAGGTAGACTTGTGAACTTCAAGATAAACTAGTTGAAAGATGATAACTAACTCAACCATATGCATGGAAAAGGATACATTTCACATACAAAGTAGCTAAGTTAGGGTTCTGGGTTGATCGATGTTCAAGTTTAAAAGGTGTTTGTGTAGTAATTTTTTTTACAAATTTAGGTGAAGTGAAGGATGAAAATTGATGGAGGAGTGAATGAAGTATTTGACTCAATTTTGACTTTAAAGTGACCCTTTTTTTGATAAGACCAAGGTAGTGAGAAACATGTTAAACCTCTAAAATTTTCAAATCCTAAAGGCCCAATACTTTAGATATGTTGATTATCATGAAAAAGACCTAGATTTTGACCCATAAATAATGTATACATCTCTGGATGTTTCCTTAGTGTGTGTTCATAAAATTTTACTAACAACTTGTTTCTATTGAGGTGGAGTACCGAAATGTAGTTTTTGATTGATTTTGAACTAAGATGCCTAAGTTTGAAGTGACAACCTATATACCTTATCTTGGGGATTCTAATTTTGCGTGAGATCATTTAGAAAAGTTCAAGTTTAGGGAAGAAAGAAAGATATTTATTTCCACGTAGGTGGTGGTATTATGGGCCTTCCAGCCTCAATATGAGCTTGTTCCTCTTCTTCGTCTAACATGTTTGTTGTGTTTCTCCCCTAGGTAGGTGTTTCTTTTGTTTCAAAGGTGAGGCTTCTCAAACTACTTATGATATCGGTTTGTTCTTCGTTAATGAGTTAAAATTTTGGTTGAATGATAGCACCTTTAAGATCAGGTTGTTCAACGGGAGCAATCAGTCTCCAAATAGTCATGTGGGGTTTAATTTTTCAAGTTTATCTTGCTTAATGAGTTTTATTTTACCAAAAACACTTGTCTTGATTATGTTTTCAAACTAAATGTTTATGTCAAAACCATCATAACTATCACAAAGTCCATTTTGTGAAAATCATGAGGTTGATGCCATAATTGCCTATGTTGTCTTTGGAAAATATGGATTAAGATATAAGTCAAGATATTTAGAAATCTCTAAGGATAGAAATCCTTAGGACAAGCAGTAATATCAAGGATTTTTCAAAAGGTATCCATATTTAGGCCAAAGTGTTTGAAATTTTGAGGAAGATAGTGAATGTTTATTTTGTATCATTTTGGAACCAAGCAATGTATTTAACTAACTCACAATCATTCACCACCTAGGTTTGAAATGTCCATAATTATTGATTCCTCATTCAAATTTCTCCAAACACTAAGACAATGTGAACAGTTAGAGATTTGGCGACACTGGCTTCCCTCCATGGCACAAACTTCTCAGGACCACCAAGTCTCAAAATCCTTAAAATCCAGAGATCAAAATTATTTTTTTGTTTCTACAATTGAATACTAAGAATGTGGGGCGGCTTCAAAATGGCCATTATTGCACCAACAAGCATTAAGAATTTTTGGCAACTAAACAATTTGGTTCTTAGTAACAAACTGAGAAAACACAACTATATACAGACCTGCTTTGACAATTAAGGCTCTTACTACCATTCCCTTTCAACTTAAGGCATGGTACTAGGTGTAGTATGTGATACAGTCTAGGATAGAAGGTACTTTCTCATGATTTCCCAACCTTTAATATAGCCCATCGATAAACATGCTTGCAAGAAATTGCCTATGAGTTTCCCATTGTGGGGTGTAGCTCATAGTAAGTCCTCTCTTAAGGGTGAAAAAAAACATAAAAGTGTACTTAAGTATTTCTCTTCACCCAATATCACATGAAGCACAAGGGGATTGGATACATACTATAAGTGTAGACAAACAATGAAGTACACTTGGAGTATTTCTCTTCACCCAAGATCACACAAAGTGCAAGGGGATTGGATATGCACTACAAGTGTGTCACAACAAGGTAAACACTCATTCATTTTACCGACTAAAGTTAAGATGAATTCATTTTATGCACCCAATGAGAAGTTAAGTTGCCTTGTTCAATTTTAAAACCCTAAAGACAATGGTAACATGAGGGTTCAATTTTAGTCCTGTTTGAGTGTTTGTGTTAAACCCAAATGAAATTTAGTGAGGTCCTAAAGCATAAAGGAAAAAGCTTGAAAATTGGGTTATAATTGCCCCAAAGTTTAAAATGCTTGTTACAATCATAAGATCTTAAGATGAGAATGCTCCTTCACTTCGACTTTTATTGTCCAACTTGTAAAACCCAATTAGCCTAAAAACCAGAAAAAAAAGTCAAAGACATGTTAAAAGTTAGTAAAGCCAAGAAAATTCAAAAACATGTCAAAAAAGTAGTTCAGTCCTGTTTACCAGTAAATAGCAATGCTGAAATCATTTGCATCACTGAAATTCATCAATAGCATCGCTATACAGAAGATGCGTCACTATAAGGAAAAATCAATTGTGGTTCTCTGTAGCAAAAAGGGATGCCAATTGCATCGCTAGATCGATTGTGTCACCAAAACAAAATTCATTCTACGTTAAAAAAATCAATAGGGTCACTAAATTTAAATGCGGTGATGAAATTTAATATGCATTTTGATTTTAATTATGCGTTGCCAAAATGAAATTATGGATGTGTCACTGTATAGCGACACATCATCAATTGCGTCATTTAATAATCAAATGCGTCGTTGTACCTGAAAAACAAGGAAAACAATTTTTTGACAAGAAAATCATTAGATTAGTTAGTCAAGCCCTCCTTCAAGCGCCAAAATGTGACTAATGGATTAGAACGAGTTAACCACTCTTGATCCATGAGGATACGAAGTGCAATTTAGCCACTAAACCTTAGTCTCAATAAAATCATCTAATATAAATTAAAATGGAGACCATTAAACTAATCAAGTTAAACTATGAAAGCTTTTAGGAACCCCTACTTTAATCTATTAAAACTTATTCTATTGGGGCATTGAAGTCACGTTGATGTGAAATGACGACCCTTTCCCAATCCCATGGGGGTTGACCTTGTTCCAATCATTTCTATTGAAAATAATCGATGAAACTGATGCAAGATGTGTATGAGAACATGATTTAAAGTTAAATGAACTTGATTCAAGCTATTTTACCATGGTTTATGCTAAATTAAATGATCTAGATGTATGCAAAGATAATCTAAATTAAGTTTAAGCTAAAAATATTGAAACCCTAATTAATTAACATGCTAAATGTATGCATCTAAGTTATCATGGAAACCATTAATGGAAACTAAGCTAATTGATGCAAGTAAAAATACACTAAGATATGCTAAATATGAATGTGAGTGTGAGTGATTTCAACAACATAAGTTTGAAAATTGAAATATGGATCCATTTGTCTCCAAATAGTGAACTATTTATAGGAGAGCAAATGAGAAATGAAGGGTTGAGATTGAAAAAGCTAATCAACGATCAAGGATGGAGGAAATGGGAGGCATGGATCATGGAATCTCATCAACAGGTGAGAATGCAAGATGAAATTTAATCAATATTTATCATTCCTTCCAAATAAGCACACTTTTAATGATATCAAGTTTCCACAATCCATATCAATTGATGTTGCACACGTTTTTGGATTAGATTGCGTAAGAGTTTTTTGCATCAACGTTTTAGATCACACTTTGTGATCCATCGTCAGGATGAAAGAGCTCAAGGAGAAACTTGCACAAGAATGAAAGAGCTCAAGGATGAAAGAGCTCAAGCACACTTTTGACCTGTACAAGAGGTTGAAAGTTAACTTGCACAAGAAGTCACAAGTTAACTTGGATTTGAAGTTAAGTGAGAATATTTCCCTTTTTTAAATGATTGGAGGAGAGAGAATATTCCAAAGAATATTCTCATGGGTGAGGAAAAAGGATATTTTAGTTAATTAAAACCAAATTAAATTGTGAAAAGGAGGAATATTCCTTTGCAAGTGGGAGGAATTAGATTAATTAGATAATTTCTAATTAAACAAGGGTTTTAATCTGACAATTAGGGAAATTAGAAGAATAAAGTGAGATTCATTAAATTAAATGATTTAATGAATGGGGAAAGGAGAAATGGAATTTAATTAAATAAATTAGGGTTATTTAATTAAATAAGAAGACTTAGGGAATTAAATTAAATACTTTGATTTATTTAATTTAATGAGATGAAATGTTAGCATGAAAAAGGGGGGGAATTAACCCAATTAAATGAATTAGGTTAATAGATGCAAATGATGCAATTAATTAAATAGCTAGGCTAATTTAATTAATTAAGCGAAAATAGGATGGGTTTTAAGAGGAAATGATGTTAGTATACCTGATTCAAGTGCATGATATCATTTAGGATGTTTTTCAGAGTCTACATTTTTCCCCTCTTTGAAGCGAGGTACCTGCTACATCGGTTCAAAGAATAATGCTCTTTGGATAAATTTTTTTTGCTTAAATCAAAAAATATATATATATATATTATTTTTTAGATGCCCCAGTAGAAGGAGTAATCTGATTCCTTGCCCCCTCGAGAAATCGTGCAAAAATTTGGGATTTTGGGTTGATTTCTTGAAAAAGGTTAAAATGCTACCCCAAGCATCTAGAAAGGCTCCGAGATGCAAAAAGCATGTCGAAAACATTAAAAAAATACAAAATAAGCTTCAATTTGGCAATATTTGTGAAATTGATGAAAACCCTAGCTTGATGGTTAAATTAGGGAAAAAACCCTAATTTTCAAGCATAAATAGATGAGGAAGGGTCACTTTCAAGTCATTTGTGCATTCACACCTTTAGGATTTCTTACATTTTGAGCTCTAACCCTTGGCGAAATTGTTCAGCGTGCATCTCCCATTCACCTTTTTGACCCAGTTCAAGAGTTCCAACAGCGAGTAGATGCAAGACCCTGGGTATGTGACTCAGAATCCCTTTCAATTTTTGCTTTTAAGTGTATTAAATAGGGTGTCGAAGTTAGGTCAAAAAGTGTTTCGCTATATAGCGAAGCTTTGAAAGCGTTAGAAGCATCGCTATCGATTTTTTAGCGATGCATGTTTCATTTAGCACCGCACCCCAAGATTTTTTTTTAGCCACACATTTGATAATAGAGTCATAGAGGTAATAGAGTGACGTGTGGGATTTTTTGGTTCAATGACACATGAAAGTAGTTAGCGACACATGCTTCAAATGGTGATGCAACCCTATTTTTAATAGATCGACACACGCCAATATTGATTCACTATTGAGTGTAGCGACATACGTGACCAAATTGGTGATGCACCCCCAAAATTAGTATAGCAACGCACCCAAAAATCAACGAAACTATTGATTTTAGTGATGCTATTGAGGTTTTGGGTGCAAAGTCTTAGATTGTGATCAATTATTTTAATTTTTTCAAAAAATTGACGTTGTTTGAGATGCGTGCAAGAGGATCCACCATTGTTGATGTCCTAAGAACACATATACAATATTTTTTGTATAGCTAGAGACCTTGCTAATTTGGAGGTGGAGCAGCTTGGGAGACTAGGGTTAGGCTTCATTTCCTTTATGCTTGAGATCGGGACCCATCTTGCATTGATGATAGCGCTAGTCGAGAGATGGCACAACGAGAAGTATTCATTCCACTTGCCCACTGGGGAGGTGACTGTCACACTTGAGGATGTGTGGCATATTCTGTAGTTTCCCATTCATGGAGAGCATGTTATTTATGACCTTGATATAGGTAGAGATGCATGTGTCTCTATTTTACACAAATAGTCGGTTATTCTTATCAGCTCATAGATTGATCTATATTTCTACTGAGGTCCGGTCGAGACCTTTAGATTGTTTGTTGGCACTCTGATTTACGACATTATTTCCCTAGAGAAACAAGGTAGAGGTTTCAATCCCAGATGGGGTCTAGCTTGGGAGGGCATGATTAGGAGATATATTATGTATGCTTGGGGTTCAATCCTCCTTGCCTCCCTATACCATGATATGCACGAGATCATCTATAGAGAGGGCAGGAGCATCAGAACAAGGGTGAATTTTCTACACATATGGGCATATGAGCATATTGTCATGTTGAGGCCCATCTTTGTTCTTGCTAACATCTATGAGGATGAGCCCGTTGTGTTTTAGTATAGGGTGTTGATGACACTATAGCACACGGGTCCCATAGGTTTGGCATATTGTTGTCATGTCATTGATGACATGATAGTGTTAAGATGGAGGCCATGGTTGTAGCATCCACGGTGGTACGATGATGAGCAGCAGTTATATTTTGTACTAAGAACTTGGTATATCTAGGGCCGAGAGCACACTATTATTAAGGTAGGGATGGAGGCTAAGATGGGGTCGAGATGGTGGCAGAGGCTAGGGATAGGACCAGGTGCTAGGTGATGGGCACCAGCAACAACTAGATCAGGGGCATCATGATGGATAACATGATGGAAATAAGGATGGGTAGCATGTTGGACAGATTCTAAGGGCACCACCACCTCCTCCACTTATACAATCAAATCCATGAGATGGGAAGATTTTGGCCCTTATAGTAGAGAGAGTACAACTACAAGTAGAGAGGGATCAACTATGACAACAACTATAGGCTATTACAATGCAGAGAGACCAAGAGGTCTAGTTGCAGTAGCAGTTGGATATGCAGCTAGCCTAGGAGATTGGGCAGAGATAATAGTTGGAGGTAGTGATAGCTACTTTAGCGACAACCTAAGGATAGATAGTATCGTCTTGATTAGATAGAGAGGAAGTCTAAGAGGCTACATATTATAGGATGCACTATCACCGAGATGTCCCCAGAGTGATGCAATAGCCAAACTTTTCACAGAGGAGGAGGGCACCACCTAGAGCTAAGGATCAGCCATCAGTTAGGGGTGAGTCAAGTAGCCATGAGGGATAGCATGGTTGTAGACACTATTTTTTATTTTTTTCCAATTTTTTACACATATATTCATTCATGGGCTCCTCTTTGATAACCTTGTGAATATTGCATTCTTGATTTGATATATATACACTGATTGGTATGAGTTTTCCACAGTCCATTGAAGATAAAGAATATCCTTTTGGATTTAATTGTGTATATTCTTCCTCTTCCCGATGATGGATCACTGAGTGTGATTTGAAATGTCGAGGGAAAAAAATATACACAGTTAAATCCAAAAGCATATTCTCTATATATACACTAATTTAGATATTTGTACCATGTTGGTCAACATTTTTTGATATATATATATGAGATTATTAAGATTCATGATGTGATATGACTTTTATTTCATGCTTTATAGATGTATGGATGCACTTTTTTAATTTTATGTTTATACGATATGCGATGTGATATACAATGGATGGATGTACTTCTTTTTCAGTATCTTTTTTAGTATCTTTTTCATGATATTCCATGAGATGATATGATATGTTAATGTGATGTGTATGCATATGATATGGATGCATTTTTTTTTTATATTTTCCTATGATGGTGATGAGAAATGCATGATGATGATGAATGCATCATGATGATTCGCTCATACCTTGGGATTAAGATTTTCATTGTTCCTTATTGTTTGATATAACACATAGACACGATGCATCAAGGTATTAATAACCAGGATGGCGTTGTATCTAGGGTAAATGAAATTTCACTCTGCAAACAAATAGGATAGTTCTTGTTTGCATCTTGACATACCAAAACCTTATTGGAATGTAAACTAGAAACTTAAAATATATCAGACCAAAGCATACACAATTGTAAACAATCTACTCCAAACAACTTCCCTACACACAACTAAGCAAGTATGCGCCAACATTATTTTACAAGAATACCCACAAGCACAAAAAATGAAAGATAATGATTGATGCCCCATTCCTTTCTCTCTAAATCATTTTGATAGAAATCATCAAGAGGTCCTTGAAATGGTTCATTAAGATAAATCATAAGAAAATATTAAAGAAAAAAAGTCAATGTTATCTATATCTCTTGCCAGTTTAATTTAGCTACTCAGTGATGTCTAATACTAATGTCCATTATAGGAAGGATACATCCTAGGGCATGTTGATCAGATGGTTGTTTGATGTTAGGATGATGATGAGCTTTATGATAAGTCATTGATATAAACTTCACTGAATTGTTTACCTATGATTTAGACTTTAGATTTTAACACTTAGGTTTTCACTTTAAGACTTGCTATACTTGCTTCCTATT
This sequence comes from Sequoia sempervirens, assembly GCA_007258455.2. Taxonomy (NCBI): domain Eukaryota; kingdom Viridiplantae; phylum Streptophyta; class Pinopsida; order Cupressales; family Cupressaceae; genus Sequoia; species Sequoia sempervirens. Next base: position 72,255 of record VDFB02086081.1, read on the forward strand.
TTTTTTGTCAAAGGTTGAAGGTGACGATAAAATTATTATGAGTGAAAGTTTATTATTTGTGAAAGTGAAATGAGATGGGTGGTTTTGGATTTTTTGGAATATTTCAATGCTTTTGGTATTTTAAAATGTTTTGAGGCTATTTTTGGTCTTTTTGAGTTCTTTATGTGAATGTTTTGGTTTTCATTTATTTGAGGCTATTTAGATGTTTTGAATGTTTTTTAATATTTTTTGGTTTTCTGATATTTGAATGTTTAGGGATTTTTTGAGAGTTTTGACCAAGAACCTAATCTAAAATACCCATCCTAGGGACCTCGGGGGTTTGATAAAATATTAGCCTTTCTTGTGTTATACATGCAGAAGCCTCGTAGTTCGATTGACTTGACTTAGTGAAGCTGAAGATAAAAAAAAGATGGAATGTCAGTTTATTATGATGAACTCCTACAGGATTGACATAGAGTGTCTCATGGGCTCATCAATGATGACCTTTCCTATGTTCAAGCTCAGAGACAACGTAGTTTGAATGGGGTACTATTTTGGGATTTTCGATGTTTGTCATTTTTAGGGATTTTGATGCATTTTGGATGTTTTGGATTTTTACTTTACAATTTTTTGAATGTTGTGGATTTTAGCTGTATAGGATTTTGCAATTTTTTTTGGATTTTTATGATATTTTGAGGTAAACAATACCTAAATCATGATGTCGATGTCACGTTATGAGATATAAGACATGGATCAAGAGTTATTTGAAAAGAAGAGTGCAATAACCTACCCCCAGTGTCTAGCAATTCTTCATAATTCAATGGATAACTAAGATAGGTAATGCTTATATGAAGAGTTCAATAGAGTTTTAGCATGCTAGATATAGGCTATGGGACTTCATGATATAAAATTTTAAAGAGCCTATCAAGATTTTTCCATGAGTAGAGTTGAAGTATACACCGAATCTTTTTCAAGATCAAGATAAAGTGGGATATATGGATGAAAGTTGGATTTGGAAAGATGGAGGGAACATTGGATTTATCATGACAAGGATGAGATGCTTCTATCTAAGAAGGATCATATAGATGCTCGATTCTACTCATGATGCTTGTTTGTCAGGTTTTCATCATAGTACTTGCCCAAAGTGCCACCGTAGTGGTTTTCATTGGAGTACAATTTTTATTTTTACTATTTTCTTTATTTTTTTAATTTTTTTGGTTTTTTGGAAGTTTTACCCTCATGTTGAACCACCAAGTGGTACTGATGTAGAGGCCACTATCATAATTTTCCAGCTATATCCTTCTTGAAGAAGTTGTTTTGCTAAGATACGAGTGCTTGGGTGTAACCTTGAAGAACTTTGATTTTCCTTGATGGTACCAGAATTAACCTAACCTTGTCTATGTGTACACATCACGATAAAGTGACTTCATAATCCTTATGTTGAAAAGTAGCTTCCAACACATGGTTAATGCGAGCATTGGATATCATGAATGGAGTGGATGGTGACATGCATGAAGTAATATGGGATGTATTAGTCGATAGTTTGGAACCTTTGACTCTCCAAACTTGGGAAAATGAGCGATGATGGGTGGGAATAGAGGTTTTCATGGAATTAGGACCAACCACTAGATATACTTTGTTCCTTGATTGGGAAGCTTCTTTTGTATTTGAGGATATTTTTGATGGATGCATTTCCCTTTTTGATTCTGCCCCATAGTTTATTTGACTAATTGAGATTTTTGGGGGATGATTTCCTTTATTTTTCTTTGGTATCCATTTTTACTTGACATGTCCTTTTTGATTTACTTGTTCATTTTCTTTGATGATCTTCACCTTTTTTTGATAGGAGTTTTTTTTTTATGTTGGTCCCAATTTGCATATGAGATGATGGGTGAATGCCAACTCATGATACGAATAGTTGTAGCATTGACTGCATTTTCATCATAAGGATCCTTTGTGCCCCATATTTTGATGTTTGTTGTAGACAAGATTTCCCCCGGTGCTGTGAAGGTATTACCAATACCTAATCCTTTGCCCTGATAATGTATCCTTTGATCCATAGCCACTGAATATGACTTGTTATGAACACATGATATTGCTATGGGTTTTGGTTGTTCAAGAATATGAACTCTTTACTCTGATTCTATGACATCATTATTTGTTGATACTACTTCAAAATATGTTGATGCTAAATCAAAAGATGTTGATGATGCACAATCACTGTAAGAATCAATAATCTCGACTGAGCTGCTTGATCTTGTGTAGGAATATCAAGAGTGGGAGAATCATGTTTTAGATGAAGAACTTCTATATTTTCATTAGAAAGAAACATCTTAGGGTTGATATTGGGGACATCTTTGGAGTTTAAAATGGTTTGGAAGATGTCGCTTAGCTCTTGATGAATCTCTGGGGATAGGGGTTCTTGATCCTGAGTTGATTCAAAGTAACTTTTTTTTATTGTCAAGAGCCTCCTCTTGACATGATCCTTGGGTGGATGATAATCATTGGTAAAAGACTCTTCACAACATTTTGTGGGTATGGGTACAACAAGGGATACTTTTGGTTCAATTAAAACTTCTTCAACATGCCCAATCATTTAGTCATATGTGGGAGAGATATCACAATATAATATCCACTTGATGTCACTACAACATAAAATAGTGCTAAACATTGTTTATGGGTTCACACTTTGTTTTAAAATGGTGTCTTGATGTTTGTCTAATTCCTCATGTTGTGATAAATAAATATGCCCCACCATGGTGTCATGAGTATTGTTTACATTTTTTGAGGTTGATGCATTTCTTGAATCTTTTGATTTGGTATGGTATAGCATAGGGTTTGTGTAAACTTTTAGCTATTCATTCCCATATTTTTGATCAACATGAATGTCTCCTGGTTCAATAAGATCTTTTAGATGTTTGATTTTAAAACAATTTTGTGTGTTATGAGCTTTGTATTGGTGAAATTCACAAAAATGATCTTCTCTATAGCTACGAGGTTTGACTTGTAGCTCTTGATAGTTTGATAAATCTAGGAGTGTGATAAGATAGACTATATCAACCTCTTCAACACATCCTCAATAGGTTCTCCTAAGGAAGTGAATTTTCATTTAGGAGCACTATCTATTCGTTGTTGTCCCCATTGAGTGTTTGCACTGTTGATCATTGGTTGATTGTTTGGTGGTTGCACGTATAGTTGTTGTGTATTCATGGGTTGGGTGTTTTCTTGTCTAGGAGAAATTAATACTACCTTTGTACCAACAACACCATCACTAGTAACATTTTTGTTCTTGGCCCAATAGTGGTGCTTGTCATTAAAACTAGTGGATGGGTGGTTGTCTCTATATACTTGTGTGTTTTCCTATGAGTTTAGGGCTCTCTCTATGTTAAGGGATCTAGGGACAAGCTCATCATAAGATGTGATGCACTATATTTTCAAGTGGAAGGATAGATCTGGATCTATATTTTCTATGATTATCCCCACTTGTTTTTCATTAGGAAGAGGCTACTTGCTTTTAGTAGCTCTTTGTATCCATCTTTGTAAGAAACTAGTGAGAGATTCTCCTTTATTTTTTCTAGAAGTGTGCAATTTTTCTAGACTTACGTGAATGTCAAGATTAAAGGAGAAGTTATCAATGAATTTATTGGTAATTTCTTGATTTTTTTTAAACTGAGAGGTAGGTGGGAAAACCAATGCATTGTAGGACCTATTAAACTTTGAGGGAAGAGGCACATTAAATAAGAATCATTGTAGGCCTTCTCCATACACATAACATTAAACTCTTTGACATGGTACATAGGACTTCCTCTCCCTTTGTATTTATCAAATTTGTGGATTTCAAAGCTAGGAGGGAATGGTACCATTGCAATGTTTCAATCAAATGGAAAAGGACATAGATTTTATGTATGGGACTTCTTTTCCTTTCCCATCAAAGGTCCTATATTTCTTGAGATAGCGCCTTAAATTATGATGCTAGATCTTCTCATGAGTTTGGTGGAGGAACATATGGTGGGATGATGAATGTGTTGTATGTGGGATTTTGATATGATGATGTGTTGTTTGGGGTGTATGGTGGTGTAAGATTCTATGAAGATGATTGAGTTTTTGATGTATATGTTCCCAATGCGTTTGTATTAACAATGTTCTATTGAGGATTATAGTAGGAACTTGGTTGTTGTTGTTATTGTTGGGCATACTACTGAGCTAGTAAGGCTTGTTGTTGTTGTGCCACAAGGGCTTGTTGGTTTTGTTGTTGTGTTGTTGTTTGTTGTTGGGCTTGCTATTGTTGTTATGTCACTACGGTTTGTTGTTGGGCTTGTTGTTGTTGTTGTGCTAAGGCTGCTTGTTGTTGGTACTGCTATTGTTGTTGAGATGCTAAGGCTTCTTGTTGAGCTTAAGGTTGTTGTTGTGCTAAGGTTGTTTAATGTTGTTGCTTATGTTGTTGTGTTGCTAAAGCTTATTTTATTTCCTGATGTTTTTTTTGTGCTAAGGCTACTTGTGCTACTAAGGCTGCTTGCTATTGTTGCTGCTATTGGATGGCTCACTGATAATCTTGTTGTACCTATTGTAAAGCTAAGGCATGCACTTGCAATGTAGGATCAGGTGGTTGTTGGGATATCTATGATGGATTGTGAGTGTTCATGTTTTGAGTGGGTAATGGATTGGTGATGAGAGGTTGGGGATTCCCTTGGTTTAACATTCCTTGTAATATGGTGGATTGGGGTGGAGGAATGTATGTTTGAGGTCCCATTTGATTTTGCATGGTAAAGGGGACCATGGGGAATGATGAGGATGATGCCATTAGATTTTGTGATGGTAATGACACACTAGGTACTTGATTCCATTGATTAAAAATATTCCCTTGTCCCATGTCTTGAGGATTTCCTTGTGCTAGGGATGTAAATGAGGTATTACCTAGGTTGGTGGGATTCATGAAAAAGAAATTGTTTTGAGATGGGTTGATAATGGATGGGGTAAGTGTTTTTTATGAAACCAATGGTATGGATGAACCAATGGGGAGATTGGGTAAAGATGTCCCTATCTGCATTAAGGGTTGACTCTGTGCTATGTTATTGGCATGCCCTTGTATTTTGTTTTGAGACACTTGTTCCACACTCCTTTGCATGATGGTGGGAGAACTTGTGGTATTCTTGAGTATGGATGAAGAAGGGCGTCCTCAATATGTGAAGGTTTTTGTGAAGTAATGAATTTTGATAGGTTTATATGGATGTTTCAAATCTTTGAGAAAGGGAGAAGCACCAAAGGTAGGTGTCCAAGTGGTTGTTTGAGATGTGGGATTGGTATCAAGGGTACCCACAAGTGTACTACTTTCAAATGGAAGAGTTAGACCAAAGTCTTTGGAAAGACTAGTTACAAGACTAGGAGTAGATGTTTGATTTAGCCCTAATGATGGAGTTGTGAAGCTTTGTGTCAAGTTTTGAGCAACAAATGATGGGAAATTGGAGTTATGTTTTCAAAGGCTTGATGTTCCATGATTTCCTCCCTAGTAAGTTCAAATGGATTGTTTGCAATGTCTTCAATCTCCTATGGTCCTAATGGAGATGATGGTTGTTTTGATGGGGTAACTTGACTTCTTGAATCAAATTCTAGAGGATTTGGATCACTTGAGGTAAATGTGACTTTGGTTTTCTCCATGATTCTCTTGTGTTGTGATCTTGGATTTACCATAAATTTTGTGTCACCTATGGGAGAATTATGTTGAGATTTGTAATGTTTGAACTCTCTAGTTGACTCAAATCTAGGTAAAAGGGACGCTCTAAGTCTTTTTGGAGCAATGATGACAATGGGGGATGAAAAGGTGGATGATGTGGAGAGTGATCTTTGCAAACGTTTTGGGACAACAATTTTGACTTGAGTTTGATGTTGTGATGTTTGGATAAAGGATGTTTATGAACTTGTAAATCTTTAGGGTAGACTTGTGACCTTCAAGAAAAGTTCAAAGATGATAACTAACTCAACCATATGTATGGAAAAGGATACATTTCACATACAAAGTAGTTAAGTTAGGGTTTTGGGTTGATTGATGTTCAAGTTTAAAAGGTGTTGGTGTATTTGAAAGTTTTGCAAAGTTATGGTATATTCAAATTTTTTGCAAAGTTAGGTGAAGTGAAGGATGAAATTTGATGGAGGAGTGAATTAAGTGTTTGACTCACTGTCGACTTTAAAGTGACCCTTTGTTTGATAAGACCAAGGTAGTGAGAAACATGCTAGACCTCTAAAGTTTTCAAATCGTAAAGACCCAATGTTTTAGATAGGTTGATTACCATGAAAAAGACCTAGATTTTTACCCATAAAGAATGTATACATGTCTAGATGTTTCATTAGTGTACATTCATAAAATTTTAGTAACGACTTCTTTCTATTGAGGTAGAGTGTCAAAATACAGTTTTTGATTGCTTTTGAACTAAAATGCCTAAGTTTGAAATAACGACCTTTAGACCTTCTCTTGGGGATTTTGATTTTGAGTGAGATCATTTAGAAAATTTCAATTTTAGGGAAGAAAGGAAGATATTTATTGTCACACAGGTGGTGGTATTATGGGCCTTCTAGCCTCAATATCAACTTGTTTCTCTTCTTCATCTAAGATGTTTGCTACATTTCTCCATTGGATAGGTGTTTCTTTTATTTCAAAAGTGAAACTTGTCAAACTACTAATGTTATTGGTTTTTTCTCCATTAATGAGTTCAAAGTTTGGTTGAATGATAACACCTTCAAGATCAGGTTGTTCAACGAGAGCAATTAGTCTCCAAATAGTCATGTGAGGTTTAATTTTTCAAGTTTATCTTGCTTAATGAGTTTTATTTTACCAAAAACACTTGTCTTGATTATGTTTTCAATCTAAATGTTTATGTCAAAAACATCATAACTTTCACAAAGTCCATTTTGTGAAAATCATGAGGTTGATGCCATAATTTCCTATGTTGTCTTTGGAAAATATGGATTGAGATATATGTCAAGATATTTAGAAATCTCTAACGATAAAAATCCTTAGGACAAGCAGTAATATCAAGGATTTTTCAAAAGGTATCCATATTTAGTCCAAATTGTTTGAAATTTTGAGGAAGATAGTGAATGTTTGTTTTGTATCATTTTCAAACTGAGCAATGTATTCAATTGAATTACAATCATTCACCATCTAGGTTTGAAATGGCCATACTTTTGGAGTCCCCACTTGGATTTCTCCAAACACTAAGAAAATGCAAATAGTTAGAGATTTGGCAACACTAGCTCCCCTCTATGGCACACACTTCTCGGAACAACAAAATCTCAAAATCCTTAAAATCTAGAGATCAAAAGGATTTTTCTATTTCTACAATTGAATAGTAAGAATGTGGGGCAGTTTCAAAATGACCGTTCTTGCACTAACAAGCATTAAGGATTTTTGACAACTAAACAATTTGGTTCTTAGTAACAAATTGAGAACATGTCATTGTATATGCACCCGCTTTACCAATTAAGGCTCTTACTACCATTCTTGTTCCACTTAAGGCATGGAACTAGGTGCAATATGTTATATAGTCTAGGGTAGAAGGTACTTTATGATGATTTCCCAACCTTTAATATAGCCCATCGGTAAACATGATTTCAAGAACTTGCCTATGAGTTTCCCATTGCAATGTGTATCTCATAGGAAGTCCTCTCTTAAGGGTGACACAAAGCATAAAAGTGTACTTAAGTATTTCTCTTCACCCAAGATTGCATGAAGCACAATGGGACTAGATACGTACTATAAGTGCACAAAAACAGTGAAGTACACTTGGAGTGTTTCTCTTCACCCAAGATCGCACAAAGTGCAAGGGGATTGGATACACACTTCAAGTTTGTCACAACAAGGAAAACACTCATTCATTTTACTGACTAAAGCTAACATGAATTCATTTTATGCAACCAGCGAAATGTTAAGTTGCCTTGTTCAATTTTAAAACCCAAAAGACAATGATAACATGAGGGTTCAATTTTAGTCCTATTTGAGCATTTGATTTAAAACCAAATGAAATTTAGTGAGGTCATAAAACATAAAAGAAAAAGTATGAGAATTTGGTTATAATTTCCCTAAAGCATCAAATGCTTGTTACAATCATAAGATCTTAAGATGAGAATGTTGCTTCACTTCAACTTTGATCGTCCAACCTGCAAAACCTAATTAGCCTAAAAACCAAAAACAAAAAGTCAAATACATGTTAAAAGTAAGATAAAGCCAAGAATATACAAAAACATGTCAAAAAATTAGTTCAATCATGTTTACCAGTAAAAAGCGATGTTGAAATCAATTGTCATTGAAATTTGTCAATAGCGTCGGTAAAGATGTGTCGCTGTAAGGAAAAATCAATTGCAGTTCTTTGTAGCAAACATGGATGTCAATTGCATCGCTAGATCGATTGTATCGCCAAAATAAAATTCGTTCTGCGTTAAAAATAAATCAATAATGTCACTAAATTTAAATGTGGTGATGAACTTTATTATGCATTTTGATTTTAATTATACATCATCAAAATGAAATTATAGATGTGTTGTTGTGTAGCGACGCATCATCAATTGTGTCGTCTGATAATCAAATGCATTATTGTACTTGAAAAACAAGGAAAATAGAATTTTGACAAGAAAATTATCAGATTAGTTAGTCAAGCCCTCCTTCTAGCGCCAAAATGTGACTAGAGAATTAGAACGGGTTAACCACACTTGATCCATGAGGATAAGAAGTGCAATTTAGCCACTAAACCTTATTCCCGATACAATCATCTAATGTAAATTAAAATTGAAGCTATTAAACTAATCAAATTAAACTATGAAATCTTTTAGGAATCCCTACTTTAATCCATTAAAACTTATTCTATTGGGGGATTGGTGTTGCGTTGATGTGAAGTGATGACCCTTTTCCAATCCCATGGGGGTTGAGCTTATTCCAATCAATTCTATTGAAAAGATTTGATGAAACTTATGCAAGATGTATATGAGAACATGATTTAAAGTTAAATGAACCTGATGCAAGCTATTTAACCATGATTTATGCTAAAGTAAATGATGTAGATGTATGCAAAAATCATGCCAAAAACATAAAAAAATGATGCAAAATAAGCTTTAGTTTGGAAAGATTTATGAAATTGATGAAAAACCCTAGCTTGATGGTTAAATTAGGGAAAAAAACCCTAATTTGTAAGCATAAATAGATAAGGAAGGGTCAGTTTCAAGTCATTTGTGCATTCACACCTTTAAGATTTCTTGAATTTTGAGCTCTGACCTTTGGTGAAATGGCTCAGCGTGTGCTTCCCATTCACCTTTTTGTCTAAGTTCAAGAGTACCAGCGGGGAGCACACACAAGACCCCAGGTATGTGACTTGAAATCCCTATTGATTTTCACTTTTAACTACATTAAATAGGGTGTTGAAGTTAGGTCAAAAAGAGTGTCATTGTATAGTGATGCTTTGAAAGCATCAAAAGCATCACTATAAATTTTTTAGTGACGCTTGTTCCATTTAACACTGCACCCCAAGATTTTATTTTAGTGATGAATTTGATAATAAAGTCACAAGGGTAATAGAGTGACGTGTGGGATTTTTTTGGCTTAGCAATGCATGCTTCAAATGGTGATACAACCCCATTTTTTAATAGGGTGACGCATGCCGATACCAATTCACTATTGAGCATAGCAACGCAGGTCGCCAAATTGGCGACACACCCCCAAAATTAGTATAGTGACGCGACCCAAAATCAACTATGCTATTGATTTCAACTACGTTATTGAGGTTTTGGGTGCAAAGTCTTAGATTGTGATAAGTTCTTTTAACTTTTTCAAAAAATTGACATTGTGTCTGGGATGCGTGCAAGAGGATCCACCATCATTGATGTCCTGAGAGCACATATATGATATTTTTTCTACAGCCAGAGACCTTGATGATTTAGAGGTGGAGCAGCTTGGGAGACTAGGGCTAGGCTTCATTTCCTTTATGCCCAAGATTAGGATCTGTCTTGCCTTGTTGACAACGCTAGTTGAGAGATGGCACAACAAGGAGGCGACAATCACACTTGAGGATGTATGACATATTATGTGGTTTCCCATTCATGGAGAGCATGTCATTTATGACCCTGATGCTGAAAAAGATGCATGTTTTTTTTTTTACATAAATAGTCAGTCATTCTTATCAAATTCTAGATTGATCTAGATTTCTACCAAGGTCGAGTCGAGACCTTTAGATTGTTTGTTGGCACTTTGATTTGCAACATTGTTGCCCTAGACCAATGAGGTAGAGGTTTCAGTCCCGGATGGGTTCTAGCTTGGGAGGGCATGATCAAGAGAGATATTATGTATGTGATGCAAGAACATATTTCTGCTCACAAATTCACAATGCAACATAGTCTCTATTGTAAATAAAAATAACTCATAAAACCCAAAGAAACGCAAATACTTTCAAATTTTTATTGCATTCAATCAAATTGAAATAATTACATTTTTTTTTTAAAGGAAAAAGGTTTCAAATCTACTCCACGTGCTCTTCTTTTAGCTTCCTTTCACTTCCCCAAAAAATTTCATTTCATTTCTCCAAAAATTTTGCACCTTTTCTCTTCAACTCCACATTACCCTCTCCTTCTTTTCCTTGCACAGAGCTTGTAAAAACCCGTCATATTCTTTCCATCACTGATCTCCTATTATCATGAATCTTTTAAAACTCCAACATGGGTTTTGTGCACCTCATTCTCAGCTTTTTGGATTATTTTGAAATTCTTGATTTCGTTACTGTATGAGAAAGTTATGGCCGTTTTATTGAGACTGGGTCTCACAGGCACGACCCCAAAACCCCCTCTCTCTCTCTCTCCCTTGCAATCAAACTTGCATAATGCTCCCTTATTCCATCTTGAACATGGGTTTTCTATTTTTTTTTGAGAATTCAATGAAATTAAAAAAAAAATCTTCCCACTTTATACCCACTTTTTCCATTCCATTAATGCCCATCATTCCAATCTTCTAGAAAGATGCAATTTCAATTTTTTTGAATGGAGTAATAATATTACAATAAATGTCCACACAAGCTTGGACATGGAAGTTTTTACTTTTTGAAAAATTAACAATTTTCAAACATTTTTTAAACAATTGCAAAGTGAATCAATTAATTAATTGATTCTTCACAATCCCTACATCAAACCTTACTACGCTGGAGGAGTTCAGCAATAAAATAATAGTGCTTGCAACCAAAAATCAAAACAAAACACAAGTATAAAATGTTAAAATATTTTTGGTTGTGCAGGATTGTTGGGTACCCCTAGATGCTCCTGCATCAAACAATCAAGGTTGAAATTTTGTGAGCATGGTCTCACAAAGATGGAGTTGAATGGTAGAACCATTCTTTCAGATTTCAAGTAATTTGCAACGAACTCCATCGCTATCCAAAGTGCACATAAAATGATATCTTCTTCCTCTTCTTCCAACACTTCTCTGGCACAAGCACCATCCTCCTTCCACAACTCCATTCACCATTATACTCTCCTCTCATGGATTCACATTCACCATGCATCGCTCTCCACCAAATATAGTCTACTCTCCTCTTCTCATTCGTGGGTTCAATCACACCATAAACTAACCACCTCCACCAAGTTTCACTTGCAACATCCTCTACAAATCCTACATCCAAATATGTTTCATCCAAGAAACAATCAAAATATATTGTATCCTTATACAAATATGCAATTTCTACTCCATGGAAATTAAAAATTTCCATCTGCATACTCACTTCTTGTTCGACATCCTCTTCTAATTTCAACAAAGGAGGTATAGAATCATCACAACAAACATCAAAATGAAAATTTACCTCATTCTTGTTCACTGCCCCAACATCTTTTTCCTTATTCTTTGCTACAACATCCATCTTCTCACCTCTAATGACAAGTTTTGCAAACTCCTCTTCGTGTTTGTCCATCAATTCCCCCTCAAACAACTTGTTGATTCTTTCCATCTCTTCTTTCAACAAGAAATCATCTTCATCTCCACAAATTTTTTCATCAAATTTTGGACCACTATTACATCTTCATCCTTTATAGGGGCTGCACATACTTCTTTTTCTTTCTCTGTCAGGCTGCAACACGCGTTTTCTCTACTCTTTTTTCTGCCGTCATCTTTCTTATTCTCATTTTTCTTCACCAATATCTTCTCATCTTTACCAATGTTCTTCAATTTTTCTACACTCATCTTGATGTTTCTCACTTCCTCATGGACCATTTGTTCCATCTTCTCAAAATTCTCATTTTCTACCTTCTCCCAATATCGTTCCAAAAAAAATATTCTTGCGGGTCTTCTCACAACCCATCCCATCTTGTCTACTGCAATCTCACCTCAACTCACATGCTTCCACGGGTTGTCCCTCTTATCTCTCAATTGATGAGGACTCCTCGCACACCTACTAAAATTATCTCGAGCTTCTCAGAAAACTCTACCATGCTTCCTCTATCCACCCACCGGTCCTGACATAAGTTGTCTCACATTCAGCAATATGCTTATGCACTCATAACCTCTAGCTCTAATACCATTTGATGCAAGAACAAATTGTTGCTCACAAACTCGCAATGCAACATAGTATCTATTGCAAATAAGAACAACTCATAAAACCCAAAGAAATGCAAACACTTACATGATTTTTTTAAAATAAAAAGGTTTCAAACCTACTCGACATGCTCTTCCTATAGCTTCCTTTCACTACCCCAAAACTTCTCATTTCATTTCTCCAAAATTTCTGCACCTTTTCTCTTCAACTCCACATTTCCCTCTCCTTATTTTCCTTGTGCAGAGCTTCTAAAAGCCTTTCATATTTTTTCCATCACTTCTCCCTAATTATCATGAATCTTTTAAGATTCCAACATGGGTTTTGTGTGCCTCATTCTCAGTTTTCTGGATCATTTTGAAATTCTCAATTTTTTTACCATATGAGAAAGTTATGGCCATTTTACTGAGACTGGATCTCATAAAACTCTCTTCCTCTCCCCTGCAGTCAAATTTCCATAATGCTCCCTTATTCCTTCTTGAACGTGGGTTTTCTCTTTTTTTTATTGAGATTTCAATGGCATTAAAAAAAATCTCCCCACTTGACACCCACTTTTTCTATTACATTAATGGCAATCATCCCAATCTTCCAACAAGATGCAATTTCAAATTTTTTTAATGGAGTTATAATATTACAATAAATTTCCACACAAGCTTGGACATGGAAGTTTTTCCTTTTCGAAAAATTAACACTTTTCAAACATTTTATAAATAATTACAAAGTGAATCAATTATTAATTGATTCTTCACAATCCCTACATCAAACCTTACTACGCTAGAGGATTTGAGCAATAAAATAATAGTGTCTGTAACCAAAAATCAAAACAAAACACAAGCATAAAATGTTAAAATATTTTTGGTTGTGCAAGATTGGTGGGTACCCCTATATGCTCCTACATCAGTATGCTTGGGCTTCAGTCCTCATTTCCTCCCTATACCATGATATACATGAGGTCGTCTATAGAGAGGGCAAGAGCATCGGAGCAGGGGTGACTTTGCTACACATTTGGGCATATGAGCATATTGTCGTACTGAGGCCCATCATTTTTCTTGCTGACATCCATGAGGACAAGCCCATCATGTTTTGGTACATGGTGTCGATGACCCTACAACACATGGGTCCCACAGATTTGGCATACTGGCATCATGTCATTGATGACATGATAGTGTTCAGATGGAGGTCGTGGTTACAATATCCATGGTGGTACGATGAGCAACAATTATATTTTGCACGAAAAACTTAGTATATCTAGGGTTGAGAGCATACTATTATTGAGGTAGGGATGGAGGCCGAGATGGGGGTCGAGATGGTGGTAGAGGTCAGGAATAGGACCAAGTGCCAGGTGATGGGAAACAATAGCAGCTGAATTAGGGGCATCATGATGGACATTAAGATGGGTAGCATGTTGGACAAATTCTGAGGGCACCACACCTCTAGCTATACAACCAGATCCATGAGATGGGAAGATTACTTCCCTTATAGTAGTGAGAGAATAGCTACAATTAGATACATATCAACTATGACAACAACTACAAGCTATTATAGAACAGAGAAACTAGGAGGTCCAGTTGTGACAACAATTAGATATGCAACTAGCCCGGGAGGTTGGGCAGAGACAACAGTTTGAGGTAGTGAAATTTGCTTCAGTGGCAACCCACAGACGAAAAGTATTAGATTGATTATATAGAGAGGCAATCTCAGAGGCTACATATTATAGGATGCACTATCACCGAGATGTCCCCAGAGAGATGTGGCAACTAGACTTTTTGCAGAGGAGTGGGGCACCACCTAGAGCTGAGGATCAACCACCAATTAGGGGTGAGCTGAGTAGCCATTAGGGCTAGCCTGGTTGTAGAAACTATTTTGATTGTTGTCTAATTTTTTACATAAATATTCATTTATGGGCTCCTTTTTGATAGCCTTGTGGATATTGCACTCTTGATTTGATATATATACACTGATTCAGTAATTATATGATGACAGTCACCATTTTTTGATATATATATATGAGATGATTAGGATTCATAATGTGATGTGGCTTTTATTTCATTCTTTATGGATGTATGGATGCACTTCTTTAATTTTATGTTTATACGATATGCGATGTGGTATGCAATGGATGGATGTACTTCTTTTTCAGTATCTTTTTCATGATATTCCATGGGATTATATGACATGTTTATGTGATGTGTATGCAAATGATTGGATGCATTTATTTTTGTGTATTTTCTTATGATGTAGTTTTATAAGATGATGATATATGCATATGGATGTATAATGTGGATATTTATGGTTATGATATGATAATGCAATGTATGTTGATGATATATGTGCAATGATTTAAGATGCTTAGAATAATAAATCTATATTATTTATCACAACTTAAATGATAATGATGATGCAAGATGTATGTTTTATGATATGCTATGATTATACTATGATGTATGCATGCTGACAATTTGTGGATGTAGGATGGATGCATTGATGATGATTTTATTGATTGTCATGATACCAGGTTAGCACAGAGAGAAGATAGAAGAAATAAGATGATTGACCATTGATTTTGATGATTGCTTCAAAATATCCAACAAGTCTATGATCCACCAAGAATTTATTAGAGATGGTGATGAGAAATGCATGATGATGATGAATCCATGATGATGATTCGCTCATATCTTGTGATTGGTATTTTCATTGTTCCTTAGTGTTTGATATAACACATAGACATGATGCATCAAGGTATTACTAACCAAGACGAAGTTGTATCTAGTGTAATTGGAGTTTGACTCTACAAATAGAAAGGATAGTTCTTGTTCACATCTTGACATACAAAAACCTCATTGGAAAGTAAGCTAGACACTTAGAATATATCAGACCAAAGCATGCACAGTAGTCAACAATGTACTCCAAACAACTTCCCTACACATAACTAAGCAAGTATGTGCCAAGATTATTTTACAATAATACCCACTAGCACATCAAACGAAAGATAATGATCAATGCCCCATTCCTTTCTCTCTAAATCATTTTGATATAAATCATTGAGAGGTCCTCAAAATGGGTCATTAAGATAAATCATAACAAAATATTAAAGACAAACAGTTAGTGTTATCTATATCCCTTCCCAATTTAATTTAGCTGAGGTGATGTTTGATACTGATGTCCATCATAGGAAGGATACATCCTAGGACATGTTGATTAGATGGTTGTTTGATTTTAGGATGATGATGAGCTTTATGATAAGAAGTTGATATAAAATTCATTGACTCGTTTCCCTATGATTTAGAATTTATATTTTGACAGTTAGGTTTTCACTTTACAACTTGCTATACTTGCTTCCTATTTGTTTTGCCAAAGGTTGAAGGTGACGATCAATTTATTATGTGTGAAATTTTATTATGGGTGAAAGTGAAATGGGATGGGTGGTTTTGTATTTTTTAGAATATTTCAATGTTTTTGGTATTTTGAAATGTTTTGAGGCTGTTTTTGGTATTTTTGAGTTGTTTATGTGAATGTTTTGGTTTTCGGTTATTTGAGGTTGTTTAGGGTTTTTTTCAGATATTTGAGGCTATTTAAGTATTTTGAATGTTTTCTAATATTTTTGGGTTTTTTGATTTTCAATTTTTTTTTGTTTTTTGATATTTGAATGTTTAGGGGTTTTTAGAGAGTTTCAACCAAGAACCTAACCTAAAAGACCTATCCTAGGGGCCTCGGGGGCTGATCAAATATTAGCATTGCCTACATTATACACACAAAAGCCTCGTAGTTCGATTGACTTGAATTATTAAAGATAAGATAAACAATTGATGAAATGTCATTTTATTATGATAGACTCCTAAAGGACTAACCTAGGGTGTCTCAGAGGCACATCAATGATGGCATTGCCTACATTCAAGCTCAAAGACAATGTAGTTTGAATGGGGTACTCCTTTTTATTTTTGATGTTTGACATTTTTAGGGATTTTGATTTGTTTTGGATGTTTTGGATTTTAGCTGTAGAGGATTTTGCAAATGTTTTTGAATTTTCATGAGATTTTGAGGTAAACAATACCTAGATCACAATGTCGATGTCACAATATGAGATATAAGACATGGATCAAGAGTTATTTGAAAACAAGAGTGCAATAACCTACCCCCAATGTCTAGCAATTCTTCATAATACAATGGATAACCAAGATAGGTAATGTATATGCGAAGATTTTAATAGAGTTTTAGCATGCTAGGTATAGGCTATGTGACTTCATGAGATAACATTTTAAAGAGCCTATCAAGATTTTTCCATGACTAGAGTTGAAGTATACACCAAATCTTTAGCAAGATCATGATAAAGTGGGATATCAAGATGAAAGTTAGATTTTGATAGATGGAGGGAACATTGGATTTATCATGACAAGGATGAGATGCTTCTATCTAGGAAGGATCATACAAACACTTGATTCTAGTCATGACACATGTTTGCTAGGTTTTCTTCATAGTACTTTCCCAAAGCACCCTTGTAGTTGTTTTCATTGGAGGATGATTTTTAGTTTTACTATTTTCTTGATTTTTTTGGTTTTTTGCAAGTTTTACCCTTATGTTGAACCACCTAGTGGTACTGATGTAGACGCCACTGTCATAACATGCTAGTGATATCCTTGTTGAAGAAGCTACTCTGCTAAGATACGAGCACTTGGGTGCAACCTTGAAGAACTTTTATTTGCCTTGTTGGTACTAGAATTAACCTTGTTTATGTTTACACATCATGATAAAGTGCCTTGAAAATCCTTATGATGAAGACTAGCTACCAACATGCAGTCAATGTGAGAATTGCATATCATGAATAGAGTGGACGGTGGCATGCATGAAGGAATATGGGATGTATTGGTCGATAGTTTGGAACTTTTGACTCTCCAAACTTGGGAATATGAGAGATGATGGGTGAGCATGGAGGTTTTCATGGAATTAGGACCAACCACTGGATATACTTTGTTCCTTGCTTGAGAAGCTTGCTTTTGTATTTGAGGAATTTTTTGATGTATACATTTCCCTTTTTGATTTTTCCCCATAGTTTCTTTGAATAATGGAGTTTTTGAGGGATGATTTTCTTTATTTTTCTTTGACATCCATTTGTACTTCACGTATCCTTATTGCTTTATTGCTTCATTTTCTTTGATGATCTTCACCTTGCTTTGATAGGAATTATTCTTTTTATGTTGGTCCCAATTTGCTTATGAGATGATGGGTGAATGCCAACTCATGATACGACTAGTTGTAGAATTGACTATATTTTCATCATAAGGATCCTTTGTGCCCCATATTTTGATGTTTGTTGTAGACAAGATTTCCCCTAGTGTTGTGAAGGTATTATCAATATCTAATCCTTTTCCCTGATAATGTATACTCTGATCCATAGCCATTAAATATGACTTGTCATGAACACATGATATTGCTATGGGTTATGGCTATTTAGGAATATGAACTATTTACCCTTATTCTATGACATTGTTATCTATTGATACTACTTCAAAAGATGTTGATGCTTACTCAAAAGATGTTGATGATGCATAATCACTGTAAGAATCAATAATCTCAACTACTGCTTACTCTTGTGTAGGAATATCAAGAGTGGGAGAATCATTTTTTGGATGAAGAACATCTATGTCCATCAAAAAGAAACATCTCAGGGGTGATATTAGGGACATCTTTAGAGTTTAAAATGGTTTTGGAAGATGTCGCTTAGCTCTTGATGAAACTCTAGGGATAGGGGTTCTTGATCCTGACTTGATTTAGAGTAACTTTTGTTATCCTCAAGAGCCTCCTCTTGACATGATCCTTTGGTGGATGATATATCATCGGTAAAAGAATCTTCGCAACATTTTGTGGGTATGGGTGCAATAAGGGATATTTCTGGATCGTTTGGAACTTCTTCAACATGCCCAATGATTTAGTCATATGTGGGAGATATATCATAATATAATATCCACTTGATGTCACTACTATATAAAATAGTGCTAAACACTATTTATGGGTTTGCACTTTGTTTTAAAATAGTATCTTGATGTTTGTTTGATTCCTCATGTTGTGATAAATAAATATGCCCCACCATGGTATCATGAGTATTGTTTACATTTTTTGGGGGTTGATGCATTTCCCAAATCTTTTGCTTTGGTATGGTCAAGCATAGGGGTTGTGTAATTTTTCAGCTATTCATTCCCAAATTTTTGATCGACATGAATGTTTCCTTGTTCAATAAGATCTTTTAGATGTTTGATTCTAAAACAATTTTGTGTGTTATGAGCTTTGTATTAGTGAAATTCACAAAAATGATCTTCTCTATAGCTACGAGGTTTGACTTGTAGCTCTTGATAGTTTGAGAAATCTGGGAGTGTGATAAGATTAGACTGTATCAACCTCTTGAACACATCTTCCATAGGTTCTCCTAAGGAAGTTAATTTTCATCTAGGAGCACTATTCATTCGTTGTTTTCCCAGTTGAGTGTTTACAACGTTGATCGTTGGTTGATCGTTTGGTGGTTGCGCATATAGTTGTTATGTGTTCATGGGTTGGGTGTTTTATTGTCTAGGAGCAGTTAACACTACCTTGGCATCAACAACACCATCACTAGTAACATTTTTGTTCTTGGCCCAATAGTAGGGCTTGTCAGTAAAACTAGTGGATGGCCGGTTGTCTCTATATACTTGTGTTTTTCCTTGTGACTTTACAACTCTCTCTATGCTAACGGCTTTAGTGACAAGCTCATCATTAGATGTGATGCACTACATTTTCAAGTGGAAGGATAGATCTAGATCTAGATTTTCAATGATTATCCCCATTTGTATCAAGAAGAGGCCACTTTCTTTTACTAGCTCTTTGTCTCCATCTTTGTAAGAAACTAGTGAAAGATTTTCCTTTGTTTTGTCTGAGAGTGTATGAGTCTTCTAGACTTATTTCCATGTCAAGATTAAAGGAGAAGTGATCGATGAATTTATTTGTAATTTCGTGAAAAGTTTTAATACTAGGAGATAGGTGGGAAAACCAATCCATTGCAGGACCTATTAAACTTGGAGGCAAGAGGCACATTAAATAAGAATCATTGAAGGCCACCTCCATACACATAAGGTTAAACTCTTTTAAATGCACCTCAAGACTTCATCTCCCTTTATATTTATCGAATTTGAGGATTTCAAAGCTGGGAGGGAATGGTACCAATGCGATGTTTCAATGAAATGGATAAGGACATAGATTTTGTGTATGAGGCTTCTTTTCCTTTCCCATTCGAAGGTCCTATATTTCTTTAGATAGGGCCTTAAATTGCAATCACAACTTCAAGAATGAAGAAATACAAACCACAACATAGAACACATGCATGTCACCTTGTACACTCCTTATTTGAATTTTCTCAAAAGCAATTGGAAACCAAGTGACCCTACTTCATCTACAACACCTACTCAACACCACAAACACCTTCTCATTATGACTACACTAGAGGTTGACATAAATGCTAATGAAAACATAGTGCAACAATCTCCCTCTTTTTCATTGATAGTAACACTTGCTGAAAACCCATCAACAACAAAAAAAAAATCTATATCTTCAACACTTGATCAAATCTCACCCTTACTTGGGCATCTCTCTCTCCACTTTTCTTACAGTTTTTCCCTATGTTTTTCATACTTCACTCTCTCCCCCTTTTACATCAATGGAAAATGGAAAAAACTACGCACTTGACTTCTCTCTCACACTTTTAGGCACAAGATATGCTCCCCTAACTGCAGCAAACAAATACACCACTACCTACTCCCCCTAAGAGGTAGCCTTCATCAGTCAATACAAAGAATTCATCTTAAATTGCACCCTTGGATAGATGTGCAATCTTATGAATATAGTTGAAAGGAGGGGCAATAACCACTAGCTTGTTTATGAGATAATAAAATGTATCTTTTAGAAGAGCCTTTTGTGAAAATTTCTTCTATTTGATCCTTCATAGGCACATACTCCAACTTTACTTCATTCTTAGCAACTTTCTCTCTTAGAAAGTGATATTGGATAGAGATATGCTTTGTTCTTGAATGCATTACTAGATTTTTTAAAATGTTGATATCACTTGTATTATCACACAAGATAGAGATAGGTTCATCATATGATACTTTGATATCTCTCAATGTTTGCTTCATCCATAAAACCTATGTGTAGCAAGATGCTACAACAATATATTTTTCCTACACAATATATAATGACATTGAATCCCGCTTCTTACTCAACCAAGAAACTATTCTATTTCCAAGGAAGAAAGCACCTCCACTTGTACTTCTTTTATCATCTACACAACTTGCCCAATCTACATTTGTATAAGCACTCAAGGAGAAGTAAATATCTTTAGAATACCATAAACCATAGTCTAGAGTGCTCTTCAAATATATGAATATCTTTTTTACTACTGCCACATGTGATTCTCTAGTATCTTCTTTAAATATTTCCACAATACATATTGCATGCATAATATCAAGTCTAGTTGAAGTTAGATATAGTAATCCACCAATCATGGATCTATACTTGGTCTGATCTATCTTAGGAGATTCATCATTTTTTATCAATTTACAACTAGTGAGCATGGAAGTACATACTAGTTTAGATTCCTCCATTCCAAACTTATTTAACCTTTCCTTAACATATTTTGATTGTGTAATGAATATACATTTTTCTAATTGACTAATTTGTAGCACAAGGAAGGTCATCTCCCCAAACATTTACATTTCAAACTCATTTTGTATCTCCTCTACAAAATTTTTACACATTACCTCATTTCCTCCAAAGATTATGTCATAAACATACACAACTATAATCAAAATTTGATCTCTCTCAACTTTTAAGTAAAGGTTGCTATCTTTAGTACCCTTTTTGAATCCTTGTTGTAATAAGTACTTGTCCAATCTTGCATACTAAGCTCTAGGAGTCTGTTTGAGCCCATATACTACCTTTCTCAACTTGTAGACCCTATCAAGGTCTTCTGATAACTAAAAAAATTATGGTTTTCAATGTATATCTCTTCTTCTAACTCACCATTAAAAAATATAGACTTTACATCCATCTAATATACCTTGAAGTCTTTATGTGGTGCAAAATGCAAAAACATCCTAATAGCCTCCATTCTTTCTATAGGAGAAAAAGTATCTTCAAAATATATTCCTTCCACTTGTGAGTAGCCTTTACACACAAGCTTAGCCTTTTTTTGATAACTTCTCCATTCTCATTCAACTTGTTCCTCAAAGCCCATTTAGTTCATATCACATTCTTGCTTATTGGTCTTTGGACTAGTTCCCAAGTTTGATTCTTCTTAATCTACCTCAACTCTTCTTCCATATCTTTGATCCAATTTTCATCCTTGTAATATTCAATAGTTGTTTTAGGTTCTACTTCAGAAAGTAAACAAAAGTTTACATGTTCCTCTATCATAACAACTTTCTTCTTGTTAGCACACCTTTGCTTTTGTCTACTATTATTTGATCCTCGAAATGATTTTTTTGCACATACTTAGGAGTCTTAGGATTCTTTTCCAGAGATTCTTCCTCTTCCACTAGCATCTCCTTTTCTTTATCTTCTTATTTACAAGGGGGTTCATCAAATTCATATCCTTCTATTAATATTAAGCTTTGGTGTGATTCCTCATCCACTTTGACACTTGCACTTTTGACTATCTTCTTTAACCTTTTGTTGTAGCACTTGTACACCTTGCTCTTTGTAGAACATCCAAGGAGTATTCCTTCATCTAATCTTATATCAAACTTTCCTAAGTTCTCTTCATCTCTTCTGATATAACATGTACTTCCAAATACTATTAAATATTTCACAATATTAGTTTTTCCATATCATAGATCATAGGGGGTATTTGAACTGCTCACTCTTGCTTGACCTCTATTGAGAATGTAAATTGTGGTATGACTAACTTCTCTCCAATAGACATCTGGTAGATTTTCTTCTTTCAACATGGTTCTTTTTGCTTCTTGAACTATCCTATTCTTCCTCTCCATAACCCCATTTTGTTGTGGAGTCTTAGGAGCTAATAAATGCCTCTTTATCCTATGATCTTCAAAAAAACTATTAAACTCATTGGAGGTGAACTCACCACCTCTATCAAACATCAAACATTTGATTTTCAAATCCATTTCATTCTCAACTATAAATTTAAATGCTTTAAACTTATCTAGAGCTTTTTATTTTTCTTTGAGAAAAGTCACCCAGGTCATTCTAGAGTAATCATATATTAATAACATAAAATACATGTCACCATGAGATATTCTTTTTTTGGTAGGTCCACATAGGTTTGTACTCACCAACTCCAAAGGTCATGTAGTAGATTATTCCTTAGTTTTGAACCTCTTCTTTGTATATTTTCTAAACTAAGACTCTTTGAAAATTTTAATAATAGGCTTTGCAATTCTTGGCATGTGTCTCACAATATTATTAGAGCTGATCTTTAGAAGGCCATCAAAATTGATATAACACATTCTTTTGTGTCATCACAAACATTCATTGATTTGAGTCATAAGGCACTTACCACCAGGACCTTTGAACTGATAAACATTCTCTTTTGTCCCCATTCCTATAAGAACCAAATTTCTGGAGCTTCCTTTTCTGATTTCACTACCATCATCCTGAAACACTAGATTGTATCTTGTACTACATAGTTATCCTACACTAAGAAGATTATGCCAGAGACCGTTGACATAAAGAACATCATTTGTCGTATGTTTTCCATCAAAACTAATTGAACCTTTTCCATAGATCTTATCAAATTTGTCATCACCAAACTTAAGAAAACTACCATCATACTTCTCAAGTTTAAAAAAATTACTCTTATCACCTGTCATATGATTTGAGCTTCTACTATCAATTACCCAGTAGTTTCTCTCCTTCCGTGCATGAAAGGTAGTCAATATAGTTCCTTCAATATTATGACCTACTTTTGGAGCAATTTCCTTCATGCATCTTTCAGGGTTAGTATAATTAATTTCAAATCCATGAACAAGCATTCATCACTTTCATCATCTAGATAGTTTGATTCCTCATCATCATATGTACCATTTTCTTCTTTAACATAATAAATCTTCTTGAAATATTTACCTTTATGATCTTTATGTTTGTCATTTACAACTTTTCCTAGACATTTTGAAGCATAATGACATATTTTTCTACAATTGAAGCACTTGAAGGGAAACATACCTCTATATTTTCCTTTTCCCTTTTTCAATCTTCTTACAAAATTTTCTTCCACTTCATCAATATCATCTAGATTAGATTCATCATTCCTCTCTTTCTTGCTGACTTTAAAAGGAATTTATTTCCTTGAAGAATCTTTGTCAAACTCTCTGAATTAAAAAGTACTTAACACACCAAATAATTGATCTTTGGAATGTTGATCCAAATTCTAAGCTTCCTTAATAGCAAAAAAATTAGTACTATAATATTTAGGGAGGGTTCTCAATACCTTTTTCACAATTTCACTTTCCTCTAGTTTTCCACCAAGACCATTGATGGCATTGAAAAATTTATCCACCCTAAGAATGTAGCCTGCAATATCTTCATCTTCTAACATCCTTAGGATTTCAAATTTGGCCTTGAAATTCTACATCTTTGCTTGCTTAACCTTAGTATCTCCTTCATAAATTATTTTTAACTTCTCCCAGACTTTAGCAGTTTTGTAGATTATCACCTTCACAAGTTCTAAATCATAAATTTCACTAGTATTCCTTGCTTTTCCATTGTTCTCATAATCCTTGATATAATCTTCACTTGTTGGAGGATTAGTAGGAATAGTACGTCCATCTTCAAATTATTTTTATACACCAAACCCTAATGATACAATAAAGGCTTCCATCATAGCTTCTTAGAAGATATAATTTGTTCCATCAAATATGGGGACTTTGAAACCATTCTTGTGCATCATCTAGATCTACCTCAAGTAATTAAGCTTCTTCCAAGGAACCTCTACTCTATTGCCAACTATTAGACACATAGGACAATTGGAGGGGGTGAATCAATTATGCATTAAAACCTTCAAAACCTTATTGATCTTTAAACCCTTATTAAGCATCAACATGAATGCAAAAAAATGAAATATCAACACATCAACAACCATACACAATAAAAAACTATATTTTATGTGAAAACCTAGTAAGGGAAAAACCATGACAAGGATTAGCTCATTATATGAATATCAACACAGATTATAAAAGTCTCATTTCCAAAAAGAAGGGAAGGCTCACTGCTAAGGGCTCATTTCCCAAGAAGATCACTTCTTCTAGAATACAAGAGAATAAAAAGAGACTGTTACAAAGAGGTTCACTACCTCAGAGTGATTGGAGAATCCACCACAACTATCCACAACCTTTGGCCCACTACCTCCAACAACTTCAAGCACACTAAAATGTAGAGATATTTTTCTCACTACTTTTGGTAGTCTTAGGCATTCATGATCACACTTAGATCAAAAAATTTGATCACACATACATCTTTTCACATCACTCTCCACATCACACACTTCTCCAATAATTTACCTTACATATATACCTTATACAACCATGAATATCCTTCTCCAAGTCCATTTCAATGAAATGTATGCACCTTAAATGTGAAACCACCAAATAGGTTAGCACCAAACACTTTCATGGTGGAAATAAGTGAAAGTGAAGGTGGATGATAACAAGGGTTAAAAAGGACCCAAATCGACACTAACATGCTACACTAGTCTACCATAATCCACAAAGCACATCCACAAATAACACTAATATGCTAGGTGGTCCAAACTGGCATTAATGCTACAAAGAAACCACATACTTCACTAGGTTTGAAAGCACCCTACAAACCATAGAAATAGTACATGATATCCTAGAATATTCCAGTGCCAACAAATTATTCAAAATCACTGGCACAAACACATGAAACTAAAAAAATGCTATCATCCTATGCAACTAGTGAAACTACTACTGAGATACATTTTATGAACCAAGCTTATGGAACAGTTGAACACCAAACCATCCAAGGAAATATGGATAGGAGAAATTAGCACATTCCTAAATCCACAAGACAAAAAAAATTAGTGTAGAGAAATGTAGAGCAATTCCATTTCTCCCAGATATCTCTCTTCACAAGACTTGAACATTGTCAAATACATCTTCTACTGCTATAGGATCCAAAACCTAAAAATCTAGATATAACACCTTCAAAGGATTCTTATCATCACATCTAAACCACACAAGCACAACTTCAAGAATGAATAAATGCAGAGCACAACACAAAACACATCCCTATCAATTTGTACACTGTGTATACAAATTTACTCAAAATAACTTGGAAACCAAGTGATCCTACTGTATCGACAACACCTTCTCAACACCACAAACACATTTTAATCATGACTACACTAGTGGTTGACATAAATTAAAACACTAATGAAAACATAGTGGAACAATCTATCTCTCTTTTATTCACTCAATTTCTCCCTCCTTCTATCCTACTCTCTCTTTATATATATCCCTCTCTATACCTCTATATATCACTTCCTATATCTTTATATTTCTCTCTCCATCTCACCCTCTTTCATTGTTTCCCTATTTCTATCTCTATCTCTCCCTCTCCCTCTTCCTCTCTCCTCCCATCTCTCCCTTTATATATTTGTCTCTTTGTATTTTTCTTCATCTCTCTCAACCTCTCTATCTTTCCCAAGTTATATTTATCTCTCCTTTATAGCCCTATCTCTCCCTCTCCCTATCACTTCCTCTTTCTATATCTCTCTACTTCTCTCTTATCTCTATTTCTTTCCTTCCATCTCCATACCTCTCTCTCTATATATACATATCTATCTCCTTTGTATCTCCCGTATCTCTCTTTCACTCATACACACACACACACTCCTTATTTCTCCCTCCCTGTCTCTAGCCCTATCTCTATCTCTATCTCTCCATATTTAAATTATTACACATATCTCTCTATCTATATCTCATTATCTATCCATATTTCTCTCCCTTTATATCTTTCCCTCTCTCTACCCCTCTCTATATATCACTTCCTATCTCCATCTTTATATTTCTATCATCACTCTCATTCTCTCCCTCTCTTCTTCTCTATATATTTATCTCTTCCATCTCTCTCTCTCTCTCTCTCTCTATCTCTCTCTCTCTCTCTCTCTCTCTCTCTCTCTCTCTCCCTCCATCCCTCTCCCTCTCTCCCTCTCTCCCTATTGTAAAAATAACATGAGCCTATTGGTATTAAAGCCTTATTATCTTCTTGATTCAGAGGTTTTATTTTAGTTTTGTTTGGATCCCTATAAGTGGATACATAGTTGATTTGAAGCTATCACCTCTCTATTAAAACCTATGTTGCACAAAAAACATCATTTTCTAAATGGCCTACCAATTGACCTCATGTATATTGCACAAATGTATGCAATAAATAGAACAAAAAATTGCCTAATTGACCTTCCACACTTCTTCGGTGTACCCATTGTACACCAAGGTGTGATTAATAGTCTATGCTAGTACAATAAAATGTAGTCATAAAAGTATAAATAAACCTAGCTAAAAAATGGACAATTGTGAAAATAGCTAAGCCAATTATAAATATTATTTTAAGAAAGTAAATGTAGATGACTAAGTCACTTAGCTCCAATATCATGGACAATAATATATTTGATATTATTCTAGAATCTAATTATCTTGGAATTGAAAATAGATTTTCTCTATTTATTTAATGGCCCTAGCCAAAACAATAATATAAATCTAATTCTTAGCCTTACACAAACACTTATTAGTTGGATAACAACACTATCAAGCCCTATTATTTAATCGTATCTTAGAAAACTTAGATTTAAATTATTGTTTATACATCAATAATTTTATTACACTCATATCAATAATACCAAAATAACACCTAATATTCTTATTATAATGAACAAAAAAATACATATGTAATGTTGAACACCCAAAATAATAAGAGGGGGTTAATTAGTATTCACTGAAATTCATTAACTTCAACTTTAAACATTCATTCAATGCATCACATAAAACTTGCAATAATAGAAAGGAACATAGAAAGCATGAATCACATCAAAGAACACAAGAACACCAAATTTATGTGGAAAACCCGAAATGGGGAAAACCATGGTGAGGATTAGCTCACAATATATTATAATTGGTTACAAGATATTACATAATGGATCACTACCAAGTGGACTCACTATCCAAAGAATGGAGGAAATGAATCACTGCCAAAATAAAAAAGAGGGTGGCTCACTACCAAATATTGAACTGATTATAATGTATTTGCAATATGTTGAAGACAATTCTAATTAGGCTCAAAAAACTAACTTAACACACTTCATCCTTCACCCTAATCACAACTCACACTACTCTACACCAGATCTCATACACACACTTAATTATATCACCTCTTTTTTTACCACACAAGGAATTAACCATATATATATCACAACCAACAAAAAAATCAATTAGATCAAGCTAATTAGATGTTTCATGCAACACAGTGACTTGTCAACTCAAAAATCAACCACACACACTTCGTAGAATAAGACAAAACATGTGACACATCAAAATAGGTTAGAATGACCTATAATTACTCTCATAAGTCTAATCCATACATGCACCAAACCCTTTAGGTCAGCATCGATGATGAAGCAACAATAGAATGAACCAACTATTCATTCACAACTCAACATGTTGAACTCCAAAGCACTTGTCACTTGGAGAATACACACTTTTGACATCTATAAACACATCCTAAAATTTTCATAGAAAAATATTCATCCACGATGGAATGCAAAGCATTCCAATCATGTACTCTACCACCGTAACTCTACCATTACCAATTTCAATACTCTATCAACTCTAACTTTAGTTGTAGAGGACTTCAAGTCTTGAAACTTTGGATTTATATTCCTCTAATATGCACCAATATTAACTCAGAAGTGCATGGAAATATTATTCATAGTGGATCAATGTGGACCACAAAATTGGTTCACTAAATATTGAAATTTTACATCGGGACTTAGGAAATTATCAAAAAAAAATTGGTCTTCTTTGGACTAACACTTCTACAAATGTTCAGTGGGATGACATCACTGAAAACACCATATTCAATTGTGCTCATCAATCATCAGTTATACATCAACACATCAATGTTGACATCAATGACAACACCATATTAAAATCATATATCATACATCCATCAATCTTCTCAATGATAAACAAACTTCCAACTATCTCCCCCATTGTCATTGATGGCAACATGTTCTCTAAAGATCTTAAACTACTCCCCCTTTGACATCAAGGGAAAAGAGATCATAGTATCAAACTTCTCAAACTACTTGAATTGTTCTCCCCCTTTGTAGATATATATGTATATACACTGAGTGCAGATCCCCCTTACTATATTTACTCCTATACTAAACACTTATCCAACAATTTACATTAAAGTGTCTCCTCCTAACAATGGTATCCATAAAAAATGACCAAAAATGTACTATAAAAATTATCCACTACTTCCACATATGTACAATGAAATAAAAAATGTACATTTTCAACTATTAGAAGGAAAAATGCTCTGGTATGACACCTTCAATTTTGCAAGGTGTGCCTCCCAATCCTTCTTGGCGAGGTAAATCATGCAACACTAACTCTCAAACTGGGTGAGGAGATCTTCTCCTTCATCCAAAGAACTGGGTACTGGGTCCAATTCCACTACCTTCACAGTACTAGCTAAAGCTCCAATCAAGGAAGTAAGCCTTGCACTTACCAAATCTCTAAGCTAATAGTACTATATTATTATGTTTTATTTTTGTTCTTGCAATTGGAAAAACTATCCATGTAAATTCTCTATGGTTGTCCTTGTAGCACCATCTAGATCACTTACCAGGTCATAAACACTAGAGACTTGAGCAATCTATGACTCTATTGAGTCCATCCAGTCTTTAATGCTTCTTGTAGAGTTAGGTCATGTCAAATAGAATTGAAATAAA
Source organism: Sequoia sempervirens (assembly GCA_007258455.2). Classification (NCBI taxonomy): domain Eukaryota; kingdom Viridiplantae; phylum Streptophyta; class Pinopsida; order Cupressales; family Cupressaceae; genus Sequoia; species Sequoia sempervirens. Next base: position 101,790 of record VDFB02086081.1, read on the forward strand.
AATTTAGCTTCTTCTAAGCACTTTTGAACTTCTTTCAAGTTACCTTGTAACTCCCCATGTGCAACACTACATCTATCATATATTTAGATCAATCTCTTATCATTGAACCTCTTTCCCATTTCTTTTTCTCTCTTTTCTTCTAAACTTATAGAATAATCTTTGAAAGAATCTAACAATAACTTTAACTTTTGTACACCAGCTAAATATTCATTGATGGCTACACTGGGAATGCCTTCTTACAACACCTTGATTGCTTCCTCAATCAATTTTGCACTCTTTTTGTGTTTTTTTAGTATCTCCTTCCTTGCGGATGAATGAAAAGCATCACCAAGTTGAAGTTTTTGCAAGGGAGAGCTCTTGGCCATATCAAATTTTCTCTGTTACATTGGAATTTGCAAGACTTGTATAGATACTAGTGGTTCAAATTACAACTACATATCCATTATATCCTTTAGTGAATAGAGAGGCTCCAGAGAATTCACCAACAATCTTTATATTTTCACTTTCCTTCTATACACTTTTCTCCTTTTCATCACTTCCAAAGTGTTCCTAAGTATTATTCTCTTCTTCAACAGATTTTTAATTATCCAGAGGAGGAAATTCTTATGTAGTTTGTCCCTCTAATTTCTTTGAGACCTTTTGTGTATCATCTTCTCTTCTCTATTTTGTCTTCTTCTTTGGAGAGGGCAGTTTCTATTCATTTTGTGCTTCATTCTTCTTCTTGATGTCTTATCTCTCTTTCTTTGGTTCCTTTGCAACCACATTCTCCACATCTGAAGGGATATTTTTTGTCATCACATCTTCTTGAATATTCTCTCCCTTTCTTTATCAATATTCTCCATAGTTGGAGAGGCATTACCTATCATTGTCTCTTCTTATTGTTCATCCTCATGTTCTGGAGCATGCTTATGTTGTTCAATATTTGGCTCATTGAATTTTGAAGATAGAAGTATCAAGTTTCATTTGACTTCCACTGTCCAAAGACATTCCTAATTCCTTGGAAAGTTCTTCAACCTTTTGTAGTGTCTCATTTTTATCCTTTCAATATCTTCTTTCTCCCTAACTCTTTGATTTTTTGAACCTCCTACTATACAGTTGAGCCAATTTAGCTCTATCTTCATTAGAAAGAGAAGAACCAATCTTCTCCAAGGAAAATTCCCTTATTTTGGAATCCTCATTAATATCCTCTTGCCTTCCAGCACTCAACACATTCTTCAAGTCATCAGGTGCAACTGATTTTCAATCTATGCTAAGTTGGAATAAAATATTACCATATATTCACAATAGCTTCTTCTACTATTTCCTTATTTGTATCATCTAATTCTAAATACATTTTAGTAGTTTCCTCTAACATCCCATGCTCAACAATACCATTAAATAGTGCATCTAACCTTAGAGGGATATGATTTCTTACTAGATGGGTCTTCTCTTTCTTCCTTCCCTTACCTTTAGGAGACTTTTCTTCTTTTCATGACCTTGAATTCTTCTCCCTCACATAGATCTTAAAAGCTTTCTTCTACTTTTCAACTTATTCTTCACTATCGGTATCAACAATATCAAATTTGGTCTTCTTGTGACTTGTACCTACTTGAGAGACACCAAATTTCCTTTTTTTGGATCAAATGATGTCATTTTTTTCCCCTTCGTCTTCATCATCATAGCTAGTATATCCATCTCTTGTAGCTTTTTCTTATCTTCTCCTCTGTAGAGGATTCTATTGTTGATAGGGGCAATAGATTTATCTTTCTTCTTAACACCAACTATAAGATTAGTTTTGGAGGACTTCATAATTTTAGGAGAGGGGTATAGGTCTTGATGGACCTTCTCATTCTTGGAGTACCTTTTGGAGGACCGGATATTCCTTTGGATTTCTCTGCAAAGCCCTTAGGTGTACTCAATATCTCTTCCATTTGAGATTTCATCTTCTCTACATTCTTTATCTCCTTTTCCTTGAGTTGCAGGTGCACTTCACTAGATTTTTTCCTCATAGGTTCCAAACCTATCCATAGATGGATCTCTTGGTTTGCTTAACATAAGGTCTACAACTTTGATAATTATATCTTATGTCATTTCATATCCCATTTGTGAAATCTAGACTATTCTAGGTACCACTGCTTCCATCAAACAACAATCTCTACTAACCATGAAAGTAACATCATTATTGTATTTCTCAACTACACTTTAAGGAATCCTCTCTTGCTTGCATCCAGGATTGAAACGATTTGAAAAATCCCTACAAATCCTAATCCCTAGACTCGTCATTCTGAAATCTTCTCAATTGATCCCTTATTTGTATTGCTATAAGTATTTATCTAACCATACTATGTTCCTTGTTCTAGATAACTATGAATGCTCTTCCTAGGCCTACTCAAACATGAACAAACAAGTGATCATTAGTCAATAAACAAGTAGAAATTAAGCATTCCCTATAAAATTCATTTAAACATAAGAACATGAAAACAAAGTAAAATATCAAATAAACTACTAATGAAATACTATTCTAAATGATCAAACTGACATCCCATAGGGGGATTGGTGATTCTTTGATGAGGAAAGAAGGCCTTTCCCAATCCCTTGACAAGCTTGAAATGGAAAGAACCTCGCTATGATGGAGAAATTTTGTGCTAACTTGGATGATATTGTGAATAATAACCTTGCATGAAATTGTCGATCCTCAATCAATAGAAAAGGCATCTATTTATAAGGAAGAACAATTGAAGAGTGAAGAATGGGGAGAATATGGGATTAAAAAATTAGACCAATGGCATTGTGCCACTTGTCAACATGCTAATGAACCTTGGAGGAGATGTACTCACACATGTGTGAGCACATCTGGGTAGATGGAATGTGTAAGAGGAGTGAATGTCGAGAGGTGGCTTGTGTAAGAGGAGGTGTAAGAGGCCTTAATACAAAGGTTGCTCAAAAACTAGGACATGTAAGAGCCTTTAATGCCAAGGTGGCTCATAAAGTGGACAAAGTCCTTTGGGAGGGAAAAGTCAAGTGGGTGGAATATTCAAAGAATATGCCATTTTTGAATGAAAATAGGGTAATTTAGTAAATCAAATAAATTGATTTACATGTGCAAATTGGATAGTTGACCAAAATTGACTTACCCTAGGGTGGAGTTAAAAGCTAAAGGAATGGAGGATTAGTGTTAAGAGTTAATTAATCTACGATTAACTCACTTAGGTGAAATTAGTTGATTTATGAAATTTGATTTAAATGTTTATGTTTATTTAAATCAAATGAGAGGATGTTATAACATTAGGATTTTAATAAAATAAATTGATTTATTTAATTAAAGGAAGAACATTAGGATTTTAATTAGATATATTGGTTTATTTAATTAAAGGAAGAACATTAGGATTGGTGATGATGAAATAATCTAATAAAGTTCATTGTCTGATTTAAGGAGGAAATTTAATGAATTTAATTAATTAAATAAAGATTATTCAATTAATTGGTTAGTGTGGAAGTGATTAAGGAAGAATTAGTGTTAGTTTATTAGAATCAAGTGCATGATGTCAATCAAGATATTTTGAGTGTCTACAATAACTCCCTAAGAAACTTGTAGAATAATAAGAAAATGATTAGAATTCAATACTAGAAGGGTTATCTTGATTCTTTAGTCTTTTGTAGGTTCTCTAACAATTGTTGTCTTAGCAGTTCACATAATTCTATATCCATGCCTTCACCATTTGGTAGGCAATGTAAACCATGGTGGAAAAAACAAAGTTCTCTCTATTTGTGAATAAAATATTATACCAAATCATTATAGGTGCAACCTCATAGTTAGATCTTCGATGTCATTAACGATGAGAGAATGTTTGTCAAATTTTGCTCATGTTAGCTTCACTACCACATCATTCTTCATGGCCTTAAAGTAAAAATTGGTCCTATAGAGCACAAACTCATGACAACCCTAATTACATCCTTATTGATCATGTGCAATAGGTCTAACCACAAGAATTTATCGTGGATTCTTCTCAAGACATATTTTGAGTGTCTACATTTTTCCCCTCTTTGGAGCAATGTACTCATTGCGTTGGTTCAAAGAAAGATGTTGTCATGATCAAAATTAAAAAAAAATCTTTTTTTTTTGGATGCTCCACTATTGCCCCAATGAGAATAATTATGTTGGTATACTGCCCCCTCGAGCGATCAGATGAAAATTTGGATTTTTTGGGTGATTTCTCATAAAAAAGACAAGTTGCTCAAAGGGTCCAGAAAGGCTTCGGGATGCTGAATATATGCCAAAACGCGAAAAAATATGTGAAATGAGCCTCAGTTGGGAAAAAATGATACCGAGGGTGCAAAATGCTAGTTTGATGGCTAATTTGGGGCAAAAAACCCTAATTTTCATGCTTCAATAGGCTTGGAGGAGTCACTTTCCATTCATTTGTACATTCACACTTTGAAAATTCTAGTCTTTTGAGCTCTAACCTTCTTGCAAAATGGTGCAATGAGTGCTTCCCAACACATTTCTGAGCGATTCCACGTGCACCAGAGACCTCCAAGCACAGGACCACCGCTAGTAATCCAAACCCAACTTTGAAATTTGATTTTTTAGTGCATTTATTATGATTTTAAAGAGTCAAAGTCCCCAATGTCTCTATATAGCAATGCACAAACTATCAGTCAAAAATGTTGGAAAGTCAAATAGCGCCGCTAGTGCAAATGGTGACGCAGTCCATGATTTGGGTTTAGTGTTTAAATTCTCAAATAGTGACGCTTTGCCCGATTTGGAGTTAGGGTTTGTTGGTCAAAGGGTGACACTTATGTAAAGTGCAACGCAAGGGTCGATATTAATATTCAAAGAGTCTAGCGTCGCTATTTGGATTTTTGTATATAGTGACACATTCATAAATAGTGATGCATTCCTTGTTCTAGGGTCAAAAACTCCAAATAGAGCTAGATCCTTTTGGAAAAAATTGGCATTGTGTGCTTCGTGGGTGCAGGAGGTGATCTGACCTATGTTTTCACACGAGCATTGGCCCTTGGTTTTGAGAGAATTGGGAAATTTATTTGAGTTATGATAGGAGCATTTGGGAGAGATCGGTCTCTAGTATGTACCCTATGCACCCGTTGTCTGAACTCACTTAGCGATGATGACCATGTTGTGCAAGAGATGGCACAATGAGACCTCGTCCTTTCACCTTCTGACTAGTGAGGCAACTGTGACATTAGAGGATGTATGGTGGATCTTGTGGTTTCCGATACATGGTGATCATGTGATCTATGATATAGATGCCAACATTGATGCGTGTCACGATGTCATAGAGCTAGAGGACCTTATATTTACTAAGGGCCATATTGAATTGGAGTTTTACAGAGGTCTGGTGCCAATTTTTAGGTTGATCATTGCTGCTATTATATGTGGGTTAGTGGCTCTAGATCGACAAGGTAGGTTCTGTAGTCTAGAAAGGGGCTTGGCATGGGATAGGATGTTGAGGTGGAGAACCCTATTTTCCTGGGGACTAGGGATGTTGGCCACACTATGCCATGATTTACATGATTTTGCATACTATGATGGTCAAGCAATTGGCTCTGGAGTGACACTGCTGCATATTTGGGCCTAGGAGCATATTGTTGTGCTTTGACTAATTGACACTTCAATTGATATAGAGCCTGATGATACAGTAGTTTGGAGATATGGTGGTGGGATTAATTTATGACATACTAGATAGCTGCGTCTTCCTTACTGGCATCGCGTTCTAGATGATCTGATAGTATTCCACTGGCGGCCATGGTTATAGATTCCACCTTGGTATGATGAATTACAGTAGCTATTTTATGCTCAGTAGACTCAACTGATGTAAGGGAGGGAGCATACAATTATAGAGTTTTATCTCCCAAACAAGGTGGCCCACTAGTTTGGGGAGGTATAAGATTGTCCAGACGATGGATATACTACCATTTTTTCCAGATCGACCTAAGATACTTCATGGGGGTAAAAGATCCTAGCATCTAATTCAGTTGATTTCTTCTGACAGTTGGTTTCTATGCCATGGGCCTATAGCCAAGGGCCAGTAGATTCAAGCACAACATGAGCCTAAGATGATTGGTTTAGTCCTCCACACTAACTGACTGAGCTAGGAGTGGTACCTCCACAAGGGAGAGCTCAGCGATGGAGTGCTCAGACAGCAAAAGTAGGGATAGATGGACAGGAACCTAGAGCACCACCCCAAGATGGGAAACCTCCACAACAGCCAAATCAACAACCACCACAATCTGGAGCACCACCAAAAGATGGGCAACCTCCACAACAACTAGATCAATCCTCCACACTGACTAATAGAGCCAAGAGTGGTACCTCCACAAGGGAGACCTCAGGGGAGGAGTGCTCAGAGAGCAAGGGTAGGGCTAGATGGACAGGAACCTGGAGCACCACCCCAAGATGGGCAACCTCTATAAGAGCCACAGTAGCCCAGGGATCCACATGATGTGTAGATACAATAGTTACATGCATAGATATAGGTGCTTACAGGTGACTAGGACCATGAGTGCTAGCAGATACATTTGGTTATACTAGAGAGAGATCAGGCTAGGCAGTAGGTCTAGGCCCTTACTACTAAGAGGGACCATGAGCGCCAGTAGAGACAAGCCATAGAGCTATAGTTAGCTCAGGAGGTCAGCCATAGAAAACAACTAGAGAGCATAGCTACCTTGTCCTAGGAGAGGACCGTACCAACACAAATGTACCATGAGGTTTTCTAGGAGGAAAAGTACTATAGGTTTCATTATCAACAGGTTGTTCCCATAGCTCTTCGACAACCAGATTACTCTCAGCAGACAAGGGCTCAAAAAATAGATGATTAGCCAAAGAGGCATGCAGGTGAGGGGAGCAGCCATCAGGGCTAGTAAATGGGTACAAATTTTGGACCAGTACCCAATTATTTTGATATTCACGGGCTCCATTTTTTGATAGCCCCATGGGCTTTGTATCATGATCGATATACATACATTTGAGTCAGATTTTGTACCATGACAGTGATGGATTTTTGATATATATACAATATGGGTTCGACTAATTTATGATGCGATGTGTTCACTTTATTTATGCCTTATGTATGGATGGATTTGATGTTCTATGTCTATGAAATGTGATTCAATATGGATGTGATATGATGTACATGTATAGCCCTTATTTTATGAGATGTTATGTGATGGATAATTATGCAGATGTTCATGGATGTATATTTTCTATGCACTTTTATGATGATGATGTTTGCACTATGGATGTATGGATGCACATATTTATGGTACGCAAATGATTCTAAGATGCTTAGAATAAAGAATCTATATTATGCCCTAAATGATAATGCAAAATGGATGATGTGATATGTTATGATTATGAGATCTATGTATGGATGATGCAACATGTGATGATGCCTATATGATTATACAATGAATATTTTATGCAAATATATGATTTATGAGATGCTTAGAATAACCAATCTATATTATGCAATGTATGTGAGATGCTTGATGTTTCCTATTATGTATGATATGAATGATATGCAGTACTCTGACATTTTGTGGATGCAGGATGGATGCATATATGGATGTTTTTGTTTCTAAATGTCATGATACCATGTTAGTGTTAGTATGTGAGAAAGATAGAAGAAATAGAAATCAGCCTTTGACTTTGAGATGATAATGATGATGATTTCTTATTAGAGATTGGGGATATAAAGAGCTTACATACCTTATTTTTTATAACACACATAGATACGATGCATCAAGGTATAAAGAACTAGGATGACATTGTACCTAGTGCGATGGACTTTGACTTGACAATCAAATAGGAGTATCTATGTTCACACCTAACATACAAAACCCTATTTAGGATGTAGTTCAAATATTTAAAACATCTCAAACCAAAACATAGAAAAGTATAACCTTCCCATGTGGTCAACAAGATACCCAAAACACTCTCCCTACAAACCAAACAAAGTAAGCATGACGAAGGTTATATTACAAGAATATCCAACAAGCACAATAGATAAAAAGATAATGATCAATGCCCCATTCCTTTCTCTCTAAATCATTTTGTTTAGACATCATCAAGAGGTCATTGGAATGAGTGCAATAAGATAAATCAACAAGACAAGGACCAAGTAAACAAACAAGCTAATGTTCTTCAAACGTCTAGCTAAGACTAAACTACGGTGATGCCTGATGTTGATGTCCACTATAGGAAGGATGCATCCTAGGACATGATACTATTAGATGATTTTGGGACTAACTAGATAATGGGATATTAGTATCAAGAGTTGACCAACTTGTTTACCTACTGACCTAGACTTGAGACCTTGACGTTTGAGTTTTCACTTTCGATTTGCTAAACTTGTTTCTAATTGTTTCACCAAAATTTGAAGATGATGATCATTTATTATGAGTGGATGTTTATTGTGGGTGAATGCGAAATGGGATGGATGGATTTTTTCAAATGTTTGGATGTTTTTGATGTTTTGAAATGTTTTGAGGCTATTTTTGGTATTTTCAAGATGTTTTACAAATGTTTTGATTTTTGAATTTTTCAATGTTTTTGTGTTTTTTTGAAATTTTGACCAAGAACCTAACCTAAAGAGTTATCCTAGGGGCTTCGGGGGTTGATCAAGATTAGCCTTTCCTACATTATACATGCAAAGACCACATAGTTCGACTAACAAAGACTCATTTATTGATGAGTATGAACAAATGGATTGCCTCTTTATTGTGAAAAACTCCTAAAGGACTAACCTATGGTGTCTTAGGGGCACATCGATGATGGCCTTGCCTATGTTCAAAGCTCAGAGACTTTTAGTTCGACAAGACGACTCTATTTTTGAATTTTTTTGACTTTTTGGACCTATTTTTGGATTTTTGATATGTTTTGAATGTTTTTGGATTTTTTAATTTTAAGGATGATTTCAAGAGTATACACAAATCCGATCGTATGTAGGTATAAGAACATGCCCCTAGCATGGTGTGATAGACTACTCTGATATAGGTAGGACAACTATCCTTGGGAATGTGCCAAGTAGTACTAGAAGGGAACATGATACAAACATAGGACCAAGCTATGATGCGAATGCAGATGGCTGATGGAAGGATGAATGGAATGTGATGGATGAATGACGCAGAACAAGCCGAAGAAATCATGGTGGGTGGAAAGTACTTTATTTACACAAGGCACCTGTTTTCTAGGTTTTCACCAAGGTACTTGCCCAAACTGCCTCCGAAGTGGTTTTCACTAGAGGACAATTTTTTTCTCTACTACTTTCAATCCTTTTTTTGATTTTTTTTTTATATTTTTTTGTATTTTTTGGATTTATACCTTGAAATATTAGGCATAAATTTTTTTGATATGGGAGATGTTGATGGCCTCCTACAAAGGCTCCCCTTCTGGTGTTGACAACTGATATGCTCTTGATTTATAACTTGTCATGTTGATGAAGGGCCCCAACCAGTTGGGTTCAAAATTCCCCTCGTTGTTTGGATTTGGCATATTTTTTTGGTTTTCTTTCAGCACAAGCTCTCCCACTTGAAAGGACCAACTCCTGATCTTCTAATTGTAGCTCCTTTTTAGACAATTCTGGTAGACTTGTAGATGGTTCAAGGCATCCATGCACTGTTCATCCAATAGGTCCAACTCATTCAACCATGATACCTAATATTCTTCATCTGTAATGAGGTTCTACAATGATATCCTTAAGGATGGGAGCTTGATCTCGATAGGAAGTATAGCTTCTAATCTGTAGACTAGGGAGAATGGGGTTGTACCTGTTGGTGTGTGGATGCTTGTTTGGTAAGCCCATAGGGTGGGGTTCAGTTGTAGGTTCTAGTCACGACCAACTTCATTGACTATTTTCTTTAGGATTTTCAAGATGGTTTTATTGGTATCCTCAGCTTGGTCATTTCCCTGGGGGTAGTATGGAGTGGAGAAGCGATGTTGGATATTGAATTTTTGGAATAGTTCTTGGACATCCTAGTTCTTGAAAGGTGTCCCATTATCTGAGATAAGGGTTTCTGGAACACTGTAATGACAAATGAGTTAGTTTAGGATGAACTTGGAAATCTACTTCCCTGTGATGTAGGTCACTAGAATGGCCTCTACCCACTTCATGAAGTACTCAGTGGTGGTGATAATGAACTTGTGTCCATTGGATGAAGTGGGTTTGATTTTACCAATGAGATCAAACACCCATTGTGAAAAGGGCCAGGGTGTTATGATCGGTCAAAGCTCTTGAGCTGGTGAATGGATGAGGTCCCCATGATATTGACATTGCAAACATTTTCAGACATAGTTGTGAGTTTCCTTCCCCATTGTAGGCCAATAGTACTCAGCCCTGAGTAGTTTCTTGGCCAACGTCATACCACTCAAATGTGATACAGAAATGTAATCATGTACCTTGGTTAAAGCAAACAAAGCTTCCTCAAGGTTAAGGCATCATAACAGGTTTCCTTCGATATTCCTATGATATATGGTGTCTCCTAAGATAACAAAGTGGGATGACTTCTTGAAAAATGTTTTTTTAAGGTTCAGGGTGTTATCAGCAGGGAGGACTCCTATTTTCAAGTAGGTGTAGATATCATGATACCAAGGGTCATTAGGACCAATGATTTCACAAATGAATTCAGACTCTGGTACCTCGAAAGCTGGTATGAGAAGCTACTCTACAAGTAATTCTTGCTTAGGGATGTTGCATGGGATATCTAGCAGCAATCTAATTATTGCCATAACATCCACTACTCTATTGTTTGCCCAGGGTATTTGATCAAACGTGATATCAATGAAGAACTCTTTGAGGTTTTCTACCAGTTTCTTGTATGGAGTCAATTTGTCATATTTTATTTGGTATTCATCATTGACCTAGTTGATGATAAGTTGCAAGTCTCCAAGGACCTTGAGTTCCATGATTTGCCATTGTACTACAATTTTGAGTCCTATAACAAGAGCCTCATATTCTACAATGTTATTTGTGCAAGGAAAAGATAGCTTGTATGACTTTGGTATGCAATCTCCTTGTGGTGTAATGAAGAAGACCCCAGATCCTAACCCATGTTGTGTGTATGATCCATCAAAATATACTTTCTAGTGATCTGTCACACTTAGGTTAAAGATTGAATCATCAAAATTTTTTGATACTAATGGGTTCTCTGAATACATCGGTGCTTCTGCCAACTGGTCTACAATTACTTATCCTTTAATGGCCTTCCATTATACATACTTAATGTCGTATTCCATTAGGATCATGACCCATTTAGTTTTCCACCCTATGAGTTTTGATTTGGAAAGAAGATACTTGAGAGGGTCTATCTTAGCAATGAGTTCTATCTGATGTGCCAACATATAGTGTCTGAATTTTTGTGCGGCGAACACTACTGCAAGGCAAGCCTTCTCAATGGATGTATAATTTAGCTCATTTCCTACCATAATTCTACTGATGTAGTAAATAGCTCTCTCTTTCCCATTTTCATCATGTTGATCCAAGAGAGCACCAAGGGCTATTGTTGTTGCCGATATATACAGGATCAATGGCTTGTTCAAAATTGGTGGTGTGAGCAAGTAATCCTTGATTTTATTGAACACCTGATCACATTTCTCATCCCACTTGTATTGCACCCCCTTTTGGAGTAGATGAGAATATGGAATATCCTTATCTACCAACTCTGCTATAAATCAGCGAATGGATTGGAGCCTTCCCTGGAAACCCCTTAACTGCTTCAATGTTCTTGGCACTTCCATCTCGGGAATTGCTTTGAATTTGGTAGGATCTACCTCAGTTCCTCTCATAGATATAATATACCTAAGGAACTTTCCTAATTCCACCCCGAAGACACACTTCTTTGGATTGAGTCTGACCTTATATTCTTCTATCCTGTCAAAGATAGAGCTTAGAGCTGGTATGTGATCCTGAGGCTTTCTTGATTTATCTAATATGTTATCCACATAGACTTCCATAGTTTTGTGAATCATGTTGTGGAAGATCAACATCATAGCTCTTGATAGGTAGCTTTGGCATTTTTCAACCCAAATGGCATCATGTTCCAGCAATATGTACCCCATGGACAGGTAGAGGTTGTTTTATGCTGATCATCTTTGGCTATCATTATCTGATTGTACCCTAAGAACTCGTCCATTAATGACAACATTTCATGCCCTGTTGTTTGATCCACAATCATGTTGATATTGGGAAGAGGGAAGTCATCCTTAGGGCATGCCTTGTTTAGGTCCCTGAAGTCAGTGCAAATCTAAATGTCCCCAGTGGGCTTATTGATTGGTACCAAGTTTGAAACCCATTCTAGATAATCAATTGGTCGTATGAGGCTAGCATCAATGAGCTTCTGTAAATCAAGTTTGACCAGTAATTCTATTTGTGGATGTATCTTTCTTAGATTTTGTATTACTAGTTCCTCCTTTGGATAAACAACTAGATGATGAACTACAACCTTTGGATCAAGACTGGGAATGTCAACATAGGTCCATGCGAAGTTTACCTTTCTTTCTCTCATAAATGCAGCTAAAAGTTCCTATTCTTTTGTCAAAAGTGATTTTGCATAGAATGTGATAGGTGGTGTTTCCTCAGTTCCTAGGTTAACTAGATTACACTTCTTAGCCAATACTGCTAATTTTTCCTCATGAATAACACTAAGGGGAAGATTGAATCTCTCATCTTTTTGTGCCTCAGAGAGGTTTTCACCATTGTATGTGTCTTTTTTTTTTACTATTTTCAAGTTAGAAAGTGCCATGGTGTGGTTTTCACTTAAAGACCTAGATATTACTCTTAAATTTTAAATTTTGTTGATAAAAGGATTCAATCATTTCACCATAGTATGCATGCATGCCTTGCTCAATTTCAAACCCAACTTTATGATCTACACATGGTAGAGTATCATGTAGTCCCATGAATTCTAAGAGAGCCTCATCATTTTTTAATGTGTCTAAAATTAGTGGTCTTCGTTGGTTGTAATTGATGAGTTGGGGTTAGACAAGTTTTAGCTCATTGGTCTAACTAATTGGTTCAAAAGATAGGGTACTAATTATGAAAAGGGTGTAATCATCAAATAGCTAGGGTAGGTCAGTTATGAGGCCCGTGTCACATACATCGATTATGTCAAAGGTAAAGTTATCTAAAGGTAAACTTGTGGATATCGATAACTAAAGAGGAGCTTTGACTTTTTAACCGGGGCACCTTTTCCATGTATGGTTATCTTCAGAGGGGTGCATCCAAGGTCGAGATTCTTTATTCACTTCTCAGGAATGATGGATTCTAGTAGGTCGTTATCATTTTTTCCAAGATTTTCATTTTTATTATAACCCTATCATTGCATTAATTATAGTCCTTTGTTTCTATTGTCCACATGGGAAGTTTAGGTATGGGCCTTTCATCCTTATACAATAAGCTTGATATATCCCTTTCATCTACCACTTCTTGAATTAGGTCCCCCCACCTTTTGAATTGAGAGGGGTCTGCTTTGAAGGCTTGAGCTAATGTGTTAGTCAGTTGGGGATTCCCATAAGACTGAGGAGATTGAGGCAACTCTCCTATTACAAAGGCACTCTTTTTCATTTTGTAGTCCCCACACCCATTATCTTGGATAATGAATTTAATATCAAAGATGTCCAAAATGGAGGGTGTCTTTGTCTCAAAAGTGGAGGCGAGGGTAGTTGGGTCTATCTATGGAGATGTGGGCCCTTCATCATTCTTTGGGACCTGAGGGATCTTGTAGTACTTGGATTCTAGATTCTTGCAATAATAAAATGGTTTAGGATCTCCATGGATTGTGACCTCTTGATTTTGATAAGGAAATTTGACACATTGATGGAAGGTGGATGCAACAACTTACATCCAATGAATCCATGGGCACCCTAGGAGGATATTGTAAGGTAATTCTAGATCAAGCACTTGGAATTTGGTTTCCATGATAGCTAGCCCTACTTGAGTAGGGAGTTGAATGGTGCCTTGAGACACCCGTTCTTGATCATCATATGCCCTAATTGTAATACCTTTACCCTTTTCAATGATGTCTTCAGAGAATCCTAGATTCTTTATTAGCTTGATAGTACAAATATTCAGCCTTGCACCTCCATCCACCAAGACTCTTTTGACTTTATTCTTATGGAGTAGGACCCCAAGATGGAGTGCACAGTTATGAGATGGTTGAGTTGGGAAGTTTTGATCATAAAATTTTAGGAGATGTGGGGTGGTGATATGTCCGAGCATAGCTTGGAAGTGGTCTGCATCAAGATCCATGGGGATGGTGGATGATGCTAATGCCTTTTCTAGGATTTCCCTATGGGTTGGTGAGATTTTTAGTAATTCCATGATGGAGATTTGGGCAGGGGTCTTTTTTAATTGATCCAAAATATTATAACCACTAGGTACTGACTTCAGATTTGTGGCAGATGCCCTTGCTGGTTGAGACTATCCTGCAATGGTAATTTTTCCACCACGTGTGGTGACTCCACAATCGGTTCTAGCTCCCTTGATGTTGACAACTATAACCCACTCATCCAAGGATGCAACAACATGATTGTAAACATGGTTTACATTGTTATATTTTTCCTTACCATTGTTGTTTCCTTTATTGTGATCTGGCATCAAATTCTTGTATATTTTAAGATCTTGATTCCCTACGGGTTGTTCAACATTTATTGTCTTGACATCAATGAGATCTTAGATCAAAAATTTTAGTTGCATGCAACTAGCTAACGTGTGTCCCTTAATTTTATGAAAATAACAAAGGTATTTTTTGTTATACCATGGTGGTTTAACTTGAGGCTCTTGATACTTTTCATAAATAGGGATTTTAATGAGATTCTCCTATACCAATTGCTACAGGACAGACTCAATTGGTTCCCCAAGTGGCATGTATTTTCATTTAAGGGGATATCTATTCCTTGGGGGTGGTCCCCCTTGATTATTTAGGTTATTAACTACTTGATTATTGGGCTATTGTGATGTGTTGGCTTGTGTGTGGTTTTGGTTGTTGACTTGTGGTTGTTGATATGATTGTGTATTTTTCCTTGGAGCACTAATAATAACTTTGGCATCAACCACACCTTCATTAGTAACATTCTTGTCCTTTGCCACGCATGATGTTTTTCATTGTAATTGGTGGATG
This sequence comes from Sequoia sempervirens, assembly GCA_007258455.2. Taxonomy (NCBI): domain Eukaryota; kingdom Viridiplantae; phylum Streptophyta; class Pinopsida; order Cupressales; family Cupressaceae; genus Sequoia; species Sequoia sempervirens. The sequence goes on from VDFB02086081.1 coordinate 116,904, forward strand.
GATGATTGTCTTGATAAGTAAATGTTTCTCCTTGTGCGATAAGGGCTCTTTCGATGTTGAGTTCCTTAGGGATCAACTAGTCATATGTGGTGATGCATTACATTTTCAAATGGAAGGACAAGGTCCCTTCAAGATTGGTGATGGTAGTATAGATTTGATGTTCCTCTGGCATAGTCCACTTGCTCCTATTGTCCTTGGATTTCCATCGTTGCAAGAAGGATGTGAATGTTTCCTCCTTGGATTTTTTAGAGCGAATAGTTCCTCTCGACTCACATCCATGCCTATGTTGAATGAATAGTTCTATATGAACAAGTCCACAATTTCTTGGAACTTTTTTATTCTAGGAGGAAGGTGAAAGAACCATTCCATTGCTGTGCCAACCAAACTTCGAGGGAAGAGCCACATTAGATATGAGTCTTCATAGCGAATTTCCATACAGTGGACATGAAATTCCCTAATGCGATCTTTAGGATTTTTAGGTCCACGGTATTTGTCAAATTTTATTATTTCAAAGCCTTGTGGGAATGGAACCATTGAAATTCTTATGTTGAAAGGATAAGGGCATAAATTCCCTTGTTTTTTCATTGTTTTTCCCAATTGTAGGTCTATCACTTGTTGTGAGAGAAATTTGATTTGTACAGACACATCATTTTATGGATCGGGTGGTGTGATGAATGTATTTTGGGGTGGTTTGATTGTTTTAGTGATAGGTGGGTTGTTTTGTGTGTTTGTGGGAGGATGTTAGAAGTTTTTTTGTGCCACCAATGCTTGTTGGTATGCTTTCAATTGTTGTTGTGCCAACAAGGCTTCTTATTGGGCTTGTAGTTGAGTTGCTTGTTGTTGTGCTTAGTATTGTTGTAAAGCTTGTTGGTAAGCCTGTTGTTGTAATAAGTCTTGCGCTTGAGCTTGTTGTGCTTGATATTGACCTTATGCTTGAGCTTGAGCTTGTTGGGTGGCCTATTTGGCTTGGGCGGCTTGTGTGGCTTGTGTGGCTTATGTGGCTTGTGCAAATTGGGTGGCTTGTTGTTGCAATAAAGCTTGTGCTTGTGCTTGAGCAACCTGTTTTGCTCGTTGTGCAGCTTGCTATGTGGCTTGTGTGGTTTTTTGAGCTTGGAACTATTGGAATGCTTTTTGATAGGCTTGTTGGGCAACTTGCAGTGTGATGCTATATTGATTTTTCGTGTTTGGATTTGGTGGTGGAGGTGGGGGATTCAAAATGGTGTGAGATGTTGTGATAAGAGTTTTATGAGGTGGTTGTTGAGGTGTCGTTTGGGTGATGATATGGGGTTGCATGATAGATGGTGCGGTTGTTATGCTAGGTCCTTAGGAGACCACATTTATAGATGGTGCAATGATTGATTGTGTCGTTTGGACTGGTGCCACATGGTGTTGTGATATCAGTGGCATGCTTGGAGGATTTGGTACATTAATTTGATTCATGATTGGAGGATTATTTTGATTTTGTTGATTGAGAATTGGTAAAGAGGGTTTCCCTAAACTGAGGATTGGTGTGAATGTCAATGGTAGAGGGGAAAATGGTGGGAAGATTGGTGTTGTGTTTCCTTGAGACAGTGATGATGAGGGATCAAAGATCCCCCCTTTTCCAAATATTCCCCCTTGTCCTTATGAAGTCATGGGGAGAGAGACTTGTGTGTCAAGGAATATGTCAGTGATGCAATGAAAGTGGATGGATTGTTGGTGTCACAAAAGATGAGTGGAATGTATGGATGTTTTGGATTTTGAGGAATGGTATTTGGTTGACCCAAGATGGTATTTGCATCTAATTCTTGGTTATTTACAAGGGGGTGTGTTTGAAGTGCATGAAGTAATGAGCTCCCCTTGGTAACCATGGGTTGACTTGGAGCATGAGATGATTGTCGGTTGTGGCATGGATTGAATAATGTTTTGGAAGAAAGGTGTGAATGATACCAGTGGCATAATCCCAAGAGGTTTCTCCACAATACTGCTCACACCATAATAAGAAGAGAGTTTAGCCCCTTCCTTTACCAATTCTAACATGTATTGTGAAGGATTAAGTCTCATCATTGTGTTGACAATTCTGTGATTTTCATGATTTTGGACCATTTCCATGATTTCATCTTGAATCATTCCTAGGAAATTTTTGGTAATATCCTCCACTTGGAAACCTCCCTCTTGAAGATCTTGTGGTAGTTGAGGAAGGTTGAGTGGGGGATTTCTAGATCCGATGGGGTTGATTTCAAGTGTAGTTTGACTCAAGTCACTTGAAGTGGATGTTTCTTTGTTTGTTTCCATGTTCCTCTTGTGTTGAGATCTAGTTTGGACCATAAAATAAGGATCAAATTTCAAGAATATTGGAGGTAAACCTCTAACTCCTTAGGTTGGTCTAAACCTTAGGTACAAAAAAGAAAAATCTAAGATGTTAAGGATCAAAGGATGGTGATGAGATAATGAAAGATAGGTGATTTTGAATGATTGAACTCTTAAGAAACCTTGGAGGGATACTAGGATTTAGGACTTTTGGAGTTTTTATTTTTGGATTTGATTTGGATTTGATATTGAACTGATAAACTCCAAGAGGTTAGATGTTGTTTTGGAATAAACTTTTCCATAAGGTGATAATTTAACTAAGTGTATGAAGAAGGATGCATCCACAAACACTTAGTCAAACAAGATGATTTTGATTTTGATTTTGAAGGATTTTCCAAAAGCCTAGTATGAAGGATTTTTTCCAAGATTCTAAGATTTGTTTGTGAGATGGGATTTGATTGATGTTTGGGGATAGATGAAAGTGTTGATTTTGATCCTAAGTGAACTTAGAGAGACTTTTGTTTACAAGACCTAGGTATTGAAGAACATGCTATACCTATGAGAAACTCAAAATATTGAAAAATACTTGGATTTTGATAGTAATAGAATGAATACAAATTATGATTATCATTTGAATCACGTTTGTTAAAGTTATAGACCAATCTTTCTCTAACTTCGTAAAGCATAGACTGATGTTTCTTGAGATTTCTTAGACTAAGACGTTTGTGACGATTGATGGACTTTGGTTTTGGGACTTTGATCTTGCAGGAAATCATTTGAGAAAACACATGTGCAAGGTTCAATTTGTCCTTTTATCTTTGCTTAATGGATTCTTTTTACCATACACATTTTCTTGCTTAGCTTTTCAACTAGATGTCTATGTCTCAATTTATTTTCATCCCACAAGTTCCATTATGTGGAAATAAAGAGAATCAAGGCCATAGTTCCCTAATGTTGACTTTAGAGAGAGAAAATTGAAATATAAGCTCAAATATTTAGAAGTCTCTAAGGATAAATCCCTAGGGACGAGCAGTAATACTTGTACCTTTCAAAGGTATTTGCCTCCTCTAAAGGGTTTGAAGTTTGATGCCCTTGTTAAATGTTTTTTTTCAAGATTTTGCATCCAAGCAATGTGTTTAACTGACTCAAAGATTGCACAATCCTAGGATGGAAAAGAAAATATATGTTGAATTCCCACTTGGATTTCTCTAGCTACGCTTATTTAGAGTGGATTATTAGAGGCTTGACCACACTGGCTCCCCTCCATGGGACTCACTTCTATGGTTCAACTAAGCTTCAGTTCTCATGAATCTTCCATGATGAACTTTTCATCTCTACAAAGAACCACAAGTATGTGGGACAGCTCTAGAGGTCCAACCTCCTAACACCAACAAATATTGGGATTTTGGATTCTAAACAAAGGTTTGTAATAAGGGCATCCAGTTTAGAGGGTGCAATGATAAAATCCTTGTGAGAGATCTCCCAACCCTTAGAACAAGGGCTTTACACATCATAAAGACACTGGGGGAGAGTTATCATGCACCACTTTCCATTGTTGATGATTTTCATTGTAACCACAAATTTATATAGCGGTTTGGAAGAGCTTGGATTATGTTCATTATTGCTTGGGTCGTTCCCTTAGGGTGAGCACTTTTTGCCACCAAGGAAATCCCTCTAAAAGTGAACAAAAGCAAGTAATTACGTCTGTAGTTTGATCAATATTTGTTTCATAAACAAAGAGAGAACACACGCGATGCCTTTTCTCACACTAGCAAGATTTGTTCAATTTTAAAACCCAAATTTGAAATGTGGAGGCAATATTTTGGACAACCTAATTCCACTAAAATGATTTTGATTCTCAAGATCACCGTAAAGTGTGAGAGAAGTGCATACACATTCAAATGACAAGAGTTTGTAGAAAATATTACAAAATAGAACAAGCAAAAATTCTTTTTAGTCCTTAAAAGCAATAAATGAATTCTTTTTATAGCACAAAATTTGAGTGTGAAGTTGATTATTGAATTTTTAAGACCCAAAATCAAATCTAGTGAGTTTGTAATGTTCTTTTTAACCCTTTGTGTGTTCTTTTTTTCAAAACCTGAACGAGATGTAGTTGAGTCCTAAACTGAAAGCTAACAAGATTCTGAAGATTGGGTTATAGGTGTCCCCAAAGTGTTAAAAAACACTTGTTACAATCATGAAATAGTATCATAAGAAACCTTCTTGTTTCTTCTTCTTCATTGTCACTTAACATGAAAAAGTTGATCAACCTACAAAAAAAATAGAGCCAGAAAATAGGTCAACGGTAAAAGGAGATCAATATATGAAGCACATGCTAAAATATAAATTTCAATACTGATCTTTTAGCCAGACCCAGTGTCGCTTTCCAAAGTTGTGTTGCTATTTGAGGATTTTAACATCACTCTGCTAAATTCAGCGTCACTCTATGGAAAAACAAATACTGCATTTGTGTCACCATATTCACTAGCATCGCTCTTTTGAGTTTCATCAACACAACTTCAAGAAAATTGACATGATGTCACCTTTTGGTCACAGAGGAAGTGTCGCTATATAGCGATGTTGAAATGATTGTGTCATTGTTTATCTTTTGAGTGTCATTGTGTCCTGGAAAGACAAAAAAGAGAAAAAATGATGGAAATGGAAAAAAAATGTGTTAATTTTGAGATTTGTGCCCTCCTTCTAGTGCCAAAATGTGAATTCTCTTACTAGGCCTGCTCAAACATGAACAAACAAGTGATCATTAGTCAATAAACAAGTAGAAATTAAGCATTCCCTATGAAATTCATTTAAACATAAGAACATGAAAACAAAGTAAAATATCAAATAAACTAGTAATGAAATATTGTTCTAAATGCTCAAACTAACATGCCATAGGGGGATTGGTGCTTCTTTGATGTGGAAAGAATCCCTCTCCCAATCCCTTGATAAGCTTGATGATGGATGTGTGATGAACAAAATGGCATGAACCTGGATATGATGGAGAAATTATGTGCTAACTTGGATGATATTGTGAACAATAACCTTGCATGAAATTGTCAATCCTCAATCAATAGAGAAGACCTCTATTTATAAGTAAGAAGGGTTGAAGAGTGAAGGATGGGGAGAATGTGGGATTAAAATATTGGACCAATGGCATTGCGCCACTTGTCAACATGCTAATGAATCTTGGAGGAGATGTACTCACACATGTGTGAGCACATTTGGGTAGATGGAATGTGTAAGAGGAGTGAATGCCAAGAGTTGGCTTGTGTAAGAGGAGGTGTAAGATCCCTTAATGCTAAGGTGGCTGAAAAAAGAGGACATGTAAGAGCCTTTAATGCCAAGGTGGCTCATAAAGAGGACAAAAGTCCTTTGGGAGGGAAAAGTCAAGTGGGTGGAATATTCAAAGAATATGCCATTTTTGAATGAAAATAAGGTAATTTAGTAAATAAAATAAATTGATTTACATGTGCAAATTGGATAGTTGACCAAGGTTGACTTACCCTAGGGTGGAGTTAAAAGCTAGAGGAATGGGGGATTAGTGTTAAGATTAATTAATCTAGGATTAATTAACTCAGGTGAAATTAGTTGATTTATGACATTTGATTTAAATGTTTGGGTTTATTTAAATCAAATGAGAGGATGTTAGAACTTTAGGATTTTAATCAAATAAATTGATTTATTCAATTAAAGGAAGAACATTAGGATTTTAATTAAATATATTGGTTTATTTAATTAAAGGAAGAACATTACGATTGGTGATGATGAAAGAATCTGATAAAGTTCATTATTTGATTTAAGAAGGAAATTTAATGAATTTAATTAACTAAATAAAGATTATTCAATTAATTGGTTAGTGTGGAAGTGATTAAGGAAGAATCGGTGTTAGTTAATTAGAATCAAGTGCACAATGTCGATCAAGATATTTTGAGTGTCTATAGTAACTCCCTAAGAAACTTGTATAATAATAATAAAATGATTAGAGTTTAATACCATAAGGGTTATCTTAATTCTTTAGTCTTCTATAGGTTCTCTGACAATTGTTGTCTTAGCAGTTCACATAATTCTATATCCATGCCTTCCTTCACCATCTGGTAGGCAATGTAAACCATGGTGGCAAAAGCAAAGTTCTCTCTATTTGTGAATACAATCTTATACCCAATCATTATAGATGTAACCTCATATTTGGATCTTCAATGTCATTAACAATGAGAGCAAGTTTGTAAAATTTTTCTTATGTTAGCTTCATTACCACATCATTCTTCATGGCCTTAATGTCAAAATTGGTCCTGTAGAGCACAAACTCACATGTGACAACCCTAATTGCATCCTTGTTGATCATGTGCGATAGGTCTATCCACAAGAATTTATCATGGATTCATCTCAAGACATATCTAACCCACTCATCCACATAATAGAAAATAGTGAAATTGTTCCAAACATCTAATTTATTCTCGATCAAACTTCCAAATTTATGTTTCAATTCAAAATCATCTTTGGTTAACTTATTTACCCACAATTCTCCCAACTTCAAATGATTATACTCTTCCATTTGCACATGGATGTAAATTCTTACTTGTTCTGTGTGCATCACTCCGAAGGGAACTTTGAAAAATGCACCATTTAGATGTCTCCATGGAGTTGTAGAGGTGTTTCTTAAACTTAGGTCTTGGTAATTACAATATATCAATCACTTATGGAGTAAACATCATGAACAACACTAGGGTTTCACAGAATATTAATAAATACATTTGATTATATGTTGGTAGGGTTCACATGACACTAGAATTACTTCACCTGTTAGGGTTTCACATAATGCACCAAATGCTTCAAGTCACCTTTGCTCTTCTCTTCACTCTTTAAATGCTCAATTGTAAATGACTTAATCACATGCAAAATCACATATAAACACTTTTTCAAAGACCTAAAATAATTTTATTGTAGTGAATAAAGTCAATTTAAAAAGTTGGAAAACCCTCATTATATTGACATAGTCACCTTCAATCACTCCATAAATCTCTACAACAAAAATTTTTTCACCGCTGATTTCACTAATAGATCAAGCTTATCAACCTACATCTCATATCAATGTGTTGAATACATCAACACCACTTCTTTGGCAGGGGCTTAAGGATTTTTTTGTTAACTCCCCCTAAACCAAATCTATTCATCTAGTTCCCAAAGGATACATATGCACCAAGAGTTGGAAAAAACTCATTCTTCACTTCATTCTCTTCTTTATTTTTTTAGATATTATTAATTTCCTTCATCTCAATTAGATCCACTTTCTTCTTTATTGGACCATTCTTCTTCTTTTGCAAAACAAAGGTTTTCACATTCTTAGATCTGTATAACTTTGTTATGTCTTGATTTGTTGTAATTATGGCATATGACACCCTTTTGAACAAGCTTACTTCTATCCATTCTAGATCTATATTCAAAACCCTTATGCCCAAATCCATTATATGTATAATAGTAGCCTTTGAAATATTGAAACATCATGCCATTATTGTAACCACTCATCATCTTATTTTTGCATTCACTAGTTTTATGACCAAATCTATTGCATGTAAAGCACTAATCAGGAAATGATTAAACATTTTGATTCATTCTACTTCTACACTCTACAACTTTATGTCCAAATTTATTGCAGGAATAATAGTAACCTTTAAAAGATGAGTACCTTTTGTGTAGCAAGTTGACTGATAGGAGGCCTTTTGAATTCTTTCTTTTGGTTCCAAATCTATTTGACATTGTTCTTCTTATCATTCTTCCTTTCAACATTGTTTGGAGCTTGATTTTCCTTTAAAATTTATCCTTTCAAAAACCCTAAACCTTCTTTGTCCTTAGAAGCCTTCTAATTTGCAACCATCTCATCAAGCATTGTGGAGCTCTTCTTGAATTTGTCTATTTGATTCTTTGCTTTCTCTAGATCTGATCTCAAGATTGCAACCTCTTGTTTAAGATTTGAATATTCTTTAGATTTTTCTTTCATATTGGAATTCAGGTAGTCTTCAACTCTTTTTCCTTATTTGACTTGCATTTTCAAACTGGTGATAGTCTTATTTGATTGCTTGAGCTGCTCATTTATTTCCTTAAATTTTTTTGTACCTTTATTGAGTTTCTCTCTCAACTTATTAATACACTTAGCTACATCATTAAGATCCTTTTTTAGATCTCTATTCTCAGTTTTTTCTTTTATCTAAATCTTTAAGGGTTGATTTAAGTTTTCCTTCCATATCAACATCACAATCTTCTTCAGTAAACCCTTTAGGGATAATCTCTTCTAGAGGGATAGGATACTTCCTTGTAGCCATGTGTTTAACCTTCAAGATCTACCTTAGCAATCAATCCAATTGAAGGAACCAAGCTCTGATACCAATTGTCGAACACCTAGAATATTGAGAGGGTGGGTGAATTAGTATTCACTAAAATTCATTAACTTCGTCAACTTTAAACATTCATTCAATGCATCACATTAAAATTGCAGTAATGGAAAGGAACATAGAAATCATGCATCACATCAAAGAACATAAGAACACCAGATTTATGTGGAAAACCTAAAAAGGGAAAAAACCACAGTGAGAATTAGCTCACAATATATCATTATTGGTTACAATATATTACATAATGGATCACTACTAGGTGGAATCACTATTTGGAGGACTCATTTTCTAGAGAATAGAAGAAATGGATCACTACTAGAATAGAAAAGAGGGTGGCTCATTACCAAGTATTGAACTGGTTACAATGTATCTATAATATGCTAAAGATTATTCCAATTAGGCTCAGAAAACTAGCTTAACACACTTCATCCTTCACCCTAATAACAACTCACACTAATCTTCACCAGATCTTGCACACACACTTAATTATATCACCTCTTTTTTAACACACAAGAAATTAATCATCTATATATCACAACCAATAAAAAAATCAATTATGTCAACCTAATTAGATGTGTCGTGCAATGCAATAACCTATCGGATCAAAACTCAACCACACATGATTCATAGAATAATCCAAAACATGTGACACATCAAAATAGGTTGGAATGACCATTAATTACTCTCATAAGTCTGATCTATATATGCTTTAATTGTGCGTGACCCCAAACCCTTTAGGTTGGCACCACTGGTGAAGTAACAATAGAATGAACTAGTTTTTCATTCACAACTTGAACCACTGATCTCCAAAGCACTTTCCACTTGGATCATACACATTTTTGACATCTGTAAACACATCCTAAAAATTGCATAGCAAATATTTATCTATGATGGAATGTGGAGCATTTCAATCACGTACTATGTCTTTGTAAATTTTCCATTACCAAGATTGATAAACTCTATTAATTCTAACTTTAGTTGTGGAGGACTTCAAGGCTTTGAAACTTTGGATTTAGAGTCCTCCAACATGCACCAATATTACCTTAGAACTGTATGGCAAGAATCTTCATAGCAGAGCAATGCAGAGCATAAAATTGGTTCACTAAATACTAGAATTGTACACTGAGACTTAGGCAATTAATCAAAAACATTTTTTCTTCTCCTAACCAACACTTCTACAGTTGTTCAGTGGATGAAATCACTAGCAACACCATATTAGATCATGCTCATCAAGAATTAGTTATGCATCAATGCATCAATGTTGACATCAATGACAATACCGTATTAACATCATATGCCATACATCCATTAACCATCTCAATGACAAACAAATTTCCAACATGTAATTCCTTCTCTCTTTCCCATTACAATAATTATCGTATTACATTCAAATGATGATGCAACAACAATAATTCATACCAAGTGAATCATCTCAATACAATGTGGTTGAAATCTATGTCTAATGAAGCTCAAATGTGAACTCTATAAAATCTCCCTCTAAAATCACAAATAAAATCATAAACATTCTCATCCTCAGATTCCTATGCTTGAACACAAGTGCTCAAAATAGATTCTAAAAGTAATTTTATTTAAGTTAATGCAATGATTATGGATCAAAATATTCACTCTTTTATATCCTCTACAAACAAAACAAGTTGGCTACCATGTACACCCACAACTTTAAATTTGAACAGTGAACATGGGTTGGAAATATTTCAATTTGAAAGTAATGGTACAAAAAGTAGATTACTAAAAATAATATGAAACATGCTAGGAAGTTAGGAGGGGAGTAAAAACATGGGAAAAAATATTGAGGATTGGGGGTCAACCATGTCACAAGACTACAACTATAGGACAAGGTGTCAAGGGTCAAGAAATGGGCATTCTAGTAAGGGAAAGCTCAAAATTTTGACAAGAAGAAGGGAAGAGAGGACTTGGAAGAAAAACCATACTTGGGAAGGGAAAATTTATAGAAAAAAATACAAAGAAGACATAAGTACAAATATAATATGTATATTCTTAGATTGATTGAAAATAGGACATGACAAGTCCATCCCACTCAAAATTGATTGTCCTCAAGAAATTGCAAGTTTAGATGTTCCACCTATATTTTTTTTCCTTCCCATGTTACATTCTTCATCAAAAGATCTTTCCACTAAATTAGGTACTTCATATCACTTCTATTTATTAGATTCCTCTCCCTCACATCCACGACTACTTCAAAAAGAAAAACTAATTTACCATTTTCATAAATTAGAGGAAACTAATTCAAAGGTTATATATATTTTCCCAACACCTTTTTGAGGCAAGACGTGGAAAATATGGCTTCCCTCTAACAATTCCAACTCATAGGCAACTTTTTCAATCCTTCTTAGAATTCTATAAGGCATCTAGAAATATGGCTAGTGATATTCCAACCCCCTTGCCTTCAAATAAGATTACTTGTACAAATTTAATCCCATAAAAACCATGTCTCCAATCTCAAATATTCTCTTGATCCTATGATGTTATACATACATATTTTATTGGTTTTTAGTCTACTAGAGATTAAATTCTTGAGTGACTTCATAATGTATTGGCTCTATTTGACTGCATCGCTTCTAGTAGCCTACTATCTATTAGAATGGGATCAATGAAGCTTTAAGATTCATACCCATACAAGTTTTTGAATAATGACATCTTTATTGGCATGTGGTAGGTGGTGTTGTAATAGTGCTCCCTAAGTAGAGCTACTTGATCAAATTCTTTCACTGAAATTAACAACATAATTTCTCAAATAACCTTCTAACCATTTTTTCATAATCTTGGTCTATCCATTTGTTTGTAGGTGGTATCTAGTGTTGGGGGTGATCTCAATTCCCACCAAAAGGAATATTCATTTCCAAAACAACTCATGAAGTAGCTATCTTTTCTATAATTCCCTCTCATTTATGGACTTGAGATATCTCGGTCTTGGCTTTATTTTATAGCTATGTATTTGGGGATGCATAGGTCATTCTTGTGTTTGTTTCCTTGAGAATTGTATGGTGTATTGGACCACCCACATGTTTAATATGGTTTTCCTCAACATTTCAGTTGTTCGTGTTTTGGTTGCATAGTGATGTGTTTATGTCAATCTTCCAAGTTCCTTGTGAGGACTTAATGTATTTTATTAATGTTGTATCCTTGGATATTCATAAATTATTTCATGGTTATCATTATATGTATCATGATTAAATGTGTTATACGATGTTGAATGTTTTCATGTACTTTGACTATTATATATTTAGCAGGTACACTTGACGTGTGCATTGAGTGGATACAGGTATATGGTCTCCACATGATATGTAGGTTTGAATTATTCCCCAATGATGGTTAATTAGATATTTCATTATAGGCTTATATGTTTGGTAACCACTATTACACTCAATTGAATGCAAGATGAATCTATATTTTTCCTCATGGTTTTGGATCCAAATCAATGGTGATATAGGTATCTATGTTTGTGGAAAATTCATAAACGCATCTTTTTAATATGGTTGTTTATTTCCAAGTTGCATGCAATTATAATTTTGAAAGCATATGAATAGTTCCTGATGCATTGGGAATCAAGAAATTAAGAAAGAAAAGAAAGAGAAAATTGTAATTTAATATGCATTAGATGATATTTTATTGTTGTAATTATATTTATTTATAGTCAAAAAATATTTCTTTGTGTAAGAATTCAATTAAAAATTATTTAAATTTTGGAAAAGAGATGATTTAAGCATTTTTTATTTAATGAAATTATATTTTGTGAAATGAGAAATTGAAAAAAATATAAAATTGAAATAAAAATAAAATATGGAAATAACATGTGAAAGTGAAAATAGTTAAGGAAAAAGTGCATAAAAGAAAGACTTGGCCTTTTATTTGCATTATTGATTTTTGAAGAAATTTTGTTCTCAATACTCTCTCTTCTCAAGATTGAAAAAAGAGTGGATTTTCTTGGAATTGCTTATTGTTGAATTGTTTGGGCTTTATTGGGCTTGGGAATATGAATTCTAGGGAATAGGAGTACACATATTATTGATTGCTATGTGGATTTCATCTCTTGTTGGGAACAAAATTGATATTTTACGAGTTTTTTATTGAGGTAAGATTTCTTTATTTATCCGTGATTATGAGCTCTTTTATTTCATCTTGGTCATGCTTATCCTCGTGGAAGCATAGGAACTTTTTCATAGATTAATTTATTGTAATTAAATTGAGTACAACTTATGTTTTAAAATTTTGGAAAAAAACTCTATTTTGTACCCTCATTCTACAAATCTTTTTTTCAAAATCATTTAAACATGAAATTGACTTCAAAAGTTTGGTGTTGTGCATATTTTGAACTAAAGGGTATTTTTAGAAAATCAAATTTTCAATTTTAAAATTTGAAGCTTTCATCAATGGAATTTTGGAAAATTTTATGATTTTTTCTTTATAATTTAATTTTTTAGAAAAAATTAAATTCTGATTTATTCTTGATGAATCTTAATGTGAGACAAGAAGTCTCCTTATTTATTTATTTTTTAGAAAATAATGAGAACATTTATTTTTTAACCCCCAAAAATTTTCATTGAAATCCATGTCATGCCCAAATAGTGAATTGGTGTGATGAACCTAGGATTCAGGTGTAGTGTGTAGGAAGGGGGTGGATCTTGACATCAATCAAGGCCCAAAGATATGACAAGAAAATATTTTCATAATAAAGTGATAATAAAAAATATTGGAGAAATAAAAATAACCACAATAATGATTCTTGTGGAATAGCTAGAGAACTAGTATAGGCTTGGTATGAACATAGAATTCATGATCTCTCAAGGAGCACTGGAACTTATAGGTTGGGTTCCTCGCATGGGCAAGTTAATGTATACCAACTTTGCTCAATCATCTCTTTGGGCTATTATGATGGCGCTCCTTACATAGGTCCTATGGGTTCCCTGTCATTGATGGAATTGGTCTTTGTATTCAATTAGAGACCCATATTGTAATTTGAAGAGACTTGATTGCACGCGAGCATGTCTATGTGATATGAGATCATGGTTGCATGTGTTTATGTTTGTGTTGTATGTTATGTGATATGGTTTATCTTTTGTGCTTATTTTTGGTGATGTATCCCCTTAAGCATGCATGTATTATGAATTGATTATCATTATGTTGACCTATATGCATTTGATGTGACCATTCTTGTGTCATGTGTATGTTATGACAAATTTTTATGTGATTTTATGACATGCATATATTTTTATTTGTTTGTTTGTAGCTATGCTCCTTGTTTTGTGTGAGTGATGTGGTTGTGCCTAAGTGACTATCTCTTAGCATTGTGGGAGTGGAACTAAGGGTACCACGTGGCTAGGTGGTGTGGATGCCACCATTTGGGATTGGAAATTATTGGAGGCTTCACTTTTGGAGGGGCTTTGGTCAACATGCAAGTAGAGGTTCTCTCCTTGCCTTTAGTTCTCATTTTCATATTATGATGTATATATGTAATTCAAGACTTCGATTCCTCTTTAAAATCATAATTTTATTGTAATGGAACATCCTTTTTGGATGGAATGTAAATATCCCACATAAGTGGTGAAGGGCCTATCCTCATATGTATGCTTTCTCAATGTTGGTGTTGAATGGTTATGTGGTTTCACATGTAATTTATCTTTTTAGAAATGTTCGTAAAATGAACATAGAGAATATTTAGATTCAGGATTACAATTAATCTTTATGTGATAGAAAAATTCAATCTTTGGCCTTGGATCTTGCTTCAGTTGTCTCCCAAGATTGGGATAGTGTGTAGGTGAGAATCGCCTTGTTGAGAGGATGTTTAGGGTCCTTTAAGTGGTCTTGGTGAGTTGGGAGTTTTAGGACACATTTTCCCTTCACCCCTTATGTATTTTTCCTTGTGTTGGAGTCTCTTATGGCCTCCCCAACCCTTGAGAGTTATCTCCTTCATGGGAAAGTGTTAGGAAAGAACGGGTGTCTAAAACCTTTTTGGTTCCCTAATCATTTTTATTATTTCTAAGATTATTTTCATCATGGCTACATCCTTATGGCTCTGAAGTGTTATGCATGTATTTTGGACTAAAATTGAGCTTGGGTTTGGTCATTGGTCAAGACACTAGCCCTATGGTCAAGACTATAATTCTAGGAAGGACTACAACATCTATCTAGGACTCTAATGCCAAAACAAGACCCCAATGCTAGGAAAGGTTTCTTTTTATAGGCCTTGACATGTGCACTAGTACTAGTGTCCTTCTTGGGCACTAGTATCCTTTGGTTCCCTACTTCCATTATGTCATAATTTATTAGGCCTTTCAACAATTTCTCAAGGAATCTCTATACACAAAATTTGTTTCCCTTGGCCTAGTGAGTCTTCCCATGCTATATTTTTATTGAAAAGTGTCAAAATTAGGGACTTATGGAGCCTCTTTGTATTAGGAAGTGGGTCATTGTTTGGAAGTGACATGGTCCATCATCATTCTAGTTGGTGAGAGTTTCCACCTCCTAGTAAGGCAACCCCTTATGAATGATTTTCCTCATGTCTATGTGTTTAAGTTTTTTCTAAGTGGATTGGAGGTTAATGTTCCCTCATACTAATCCTTATTCCAGAAACCAATGGTTGTATCATCTAGTGGACGTGTGTTAGCTCCTAGTCATTCAAATGTCTATGTGGGTTTCCATGGTGTTTGTTTGAGTTTGTAGAGTGCCTTGGTTTGGATTTGAGGTTAATGATTTCGTCATCCTTAACTTGTGTGATGTTTTGAGAGAACACAATTTTGGGATAGTACATGATCATCATTTGGGTATATTTTCCCCTCATGTAGGTTCATCATGATGGCTTCATTTCATGATTAGAAAGGCTTCCACTAGTGTCACCTTTCTTGTATAAATGGTGAGGTCATTCATGTAGTTACTTCCCTTGTGCCATAGTGCTTCATATGAAACTTGTGTGCACTTTTTTGTGCAAATATGACATGTTGTTTAGATTAATAGTGAAAAACAAGTTTTGAAGGGACCAAAAACCCATTGCATTAGAATGCCATTACAAAAAATGTTGCTAAGACAATAGATAAGATAGGGAAACCAAAAGCCAAAAATTAGCCAAAAATAGCCACACAATAGCATACTAAAAGACTAAATAGAGGAACAAAAGGAAACTATCTCAATTTTTTTAAGGTTTTATCAACCTCCAATTCATGGTTGTAGTGAAGATTAACCATGGACATCAACTCCTAATTTTCTTCCTCAAAATATTTCTTCAGACTAGCCCTTGTTCTAGCACTTGGGCCCTTACCCTCCTCATTTCCCCAATTATTTCCTTTTCCAAGAGGATCTTTGGTCTGGAACTCAGTCCTTTGATGCTCCCTAAGAGCACTCAATTTTTCCATTAAAACCCATAAAGAGTCCACACTATTCTTGATGGACATATTACTAACCTTGAAGATTTTTTGAATATCTTTATCCAATATAGCCATGTTGCTTTTCAAACCTTGTAGCCAATCCTCATAGTCAAATTTAAACTCCAAGATTGAACTCTCCAAATCCATAATTATTTCAATAAGAATGCCAGAGACCGATCCCTTGGGAATGTTTTTAAACTTTTCCTTAAGGCCTCTAATCTTGATATTAACTTTATTGAATTTTTTTAAAACCCATTTGGCCACCCTAAAATTGTAGGAAGCTCCATTTTTTTCCATAGATAATAGAATCATCATCTCATGGTTCTCATCATCCAAGTAAGAAAAATCAATAGAGAGGGATTCAACCTTTCCAAAATCCTTCAATAAATTCATCTTGATACCCACAAATTTATCAGGAACAATAGCAATTTTCTCCTTACCTTTGTCATTGGAGGAGACCTATTGGGAGATCATGGGCTGAAAGGAGATCATCTCCACATTCATCTCTGGACCATCTTCCAAAAATGCATCTTCAAGAACTAATGCCAAAGGGAGGATGGTTGGACTTTGACCTCTTCTTCCATCTCATGGCTGCTAGAACATTCACCCTAGGGCTTAGCAAACCACATCTTATTTTTCTTCTTGGGAATTGACTTCTTTGAAGGTTGAGTAACTTCCTCTTCTCTCATCTCGTACCCGCCATCATCCTTGTCATGGGGATAAAGCTCTTGCTTCTTAGCTTTCAATGATGGCTTATTAGAAGGCCAAGAAACTTCCTCTTCACCCATCTTATACCCGCTAGCATTCTCATCATGGGGGAGAACCACTTGCTTCTTCAATTTCTTCTTGGGTAAAGGTTTCTTCTTACTGCCTTGTTTCCTTTTCTACAGTAGTGAGCTCGGAGGGAAGGATGGTGAAACCTCAATGGCCTCTTCATCCTCCTTCCATTCAGCATCCCCCTCATCATCTATTGTAGAATTTGTATTTGGATGTTCAACAACCATATATTTTATTTTCACAAAAGAAACTTTTCCATTAAATGATTTGTCCAAGGAATTGGCCTTAACATATTCCATTATGAGGAGAATCATCCCCTCATGAAGAGGATGGGTACAAGGATTCTTTGAGTGGGCATAAATTGAATTCTCCAGAGAGCAAAGCAGAAAAATGGGAAGGAAACAAACAATTTATGACAAAAATGATTGAGCAAGGAAAAATGAAACCCTAAGATGGCAGTGAAGTGACCATCTAGAGTTATATACCTCATAATTTCTCCTACCACTTTACACCATATAGCCTTAATTGGAAAAAAATCATAGCCCTAGCTTCACAATCTTCTCCTTCTCATTATCTTTAAAAGATTGCTCCATAGAATCGTCATTATCCTTCCTATCCTTGAACAACTGTGTCCCCTATGAGCTTAGGCCAATAATCTACATAATAAACTCCTTGGTAATGGGGAAGACATAACCATTCAAATCAAAGAATGGTTATGCTATCCATGGAAAAAAGTGTTAGAGGCTTCAAGGTGGAAACCATGAAGCCTTTCCATATAAGGAGTCAGCCCTCCATCTTCCAAAATCTTCCAAACCTTAGGCTTGTTTCTCCATATATCACAATATATGGGCTCCATTCAACTGTGATCACCCCATAATTGCCTTCTATTAATCACCTTTCTACAACCAAAAGCTTAGCTTAACATTCAAAATGTTACCATTTTTAGAAAAATCATTGGGAAGGGGAACTAAAATGCTCAAAAAGCATGAGAAAAGGGGGAAATTATTACACCCCAACTATGCCCAATCTTAAGATCTACCTTGCATATCATGTCTCAATAATGAAAGAGTAGTCTCAGGTGTTGAGTCGTACCCTTCCCACATCTTAGCATTTATTAGGATAACCCCCTAATAATTTTCTAAAGAATTACCTTCTCTATAAATGTGGCTTATGTGGATTTGATCAAAATAATGAATGATGGCTTGAGAGTCAGCAATCAGGTCCTCAATCATCCAACTTGGCTTGGTAATTCCAAGTAAGCAATTTATTATGTTGAGGGAGTCACCCTCAATCCAAAAACTTTTTAAAACTTTCTCAAAAGTAGGCTTGATTCCCACATAGGTTGCTTCAACTTCATCTCAATGATTTGAATGGGTTCCCCTATGACAAGTTGTTATCGTATATTAGTGTTTTTTGTTTTAAAAATAAATTTGTTTGATCAACTAATTCCCAAGGTGTGTTGGCTTGGGCCATTGCATTATCACTCATGATTCTCTTGGATAATCCATGGAATTTTGTCAATTACTTAAAGAATAGATTATCCACTTATGGTACCTTAAAATCTCAAAAGATGGAAAAAAATGTGGACTTCATTAGTTTTCCATCACAAAAAATATACAATCCTTTAGGAAGTATCATGGTGAAATCCATCGAGATACTTTCCAATTTCTACTCTAGGATGAGTAAGGATTGCAAAATACTTACTAAAAATGTCTATTCCATTTTATTATTTTGAAAAATGATGCATTATTTAATATGGGTGAGAACATCATTTGTGATTCCCTTCCATGTGAACCTCCCTTATCTACTTATAGGTCTTGAAATACCCAAGGTGGCCCACCAAAGGAGTATCATGAACTTATTGCAAAATTTTTTGCTTTTTATTTTATTTTTATCACCAAGTAGACTCTTCCCTTGTAGATAATGAGTTCATTTCAAATAGTGTACATGTCATCTAATAGTTTCATTTCCAAAACATTAGATGAAAATGCATTCGTGGCATATTTTTTTATGATTCATTCTTCCAATCCATAGAGTTATGATACATGGAATACATATTCAACCTTCTAAAAAACAAATCAACAAAAGAATTCTTCTTCCCTTTGATGTACTTAATATCAAAATCATGGAATTGGATTTTTATCACCCACTATTGCTACCATTCATTTTGATCCTTCTGATTGAGAAAATATATCAAACTATTGTGATCAATTTGACCATAAATTAGCCACCCACCAAGTATTTCTTAAACTTGACCAATTCATGCATGATGGACAATATTTCCCAATCTTATATGGAGAATCATCTTTCCACATTTGTGAGGCATTGAATCTAATAATCTTAAAGTTAGAATTAGTTGGACTCCCCATCCTAGAGGTTGAATAAATATGAACTTTAATAGGATAGAAATGGGTAACCTGGGCCCATCTAGAGTGATTGCATCATCATTGATGACAAATGGAAGTTCTTTGGTCTGACCTCAAAGAAACTAAAGCATGGAACCAACAACAAAGAAGAAGCACAAGTATTCCTACTTTTCCTTTAAGTATGTTAAAAAATTATGTGTAATGTGCAAGTAGGATATTCAATTGTCATCATAAATGTTATTTATAAGGGGTTTTCTAAATTGTAAAATAAATAATATCCTATAGGAAGCTTTCTCTATTATTAATTCTCTAGATAGCTTTTCTCTCTACAACATGTTTATAGAGAAATCAATAAGGAAGAAAACTTCTTTTCTAACTATGACATCAATATGGATGTAGAGTGGGTAAAAGTACATATCTACATCACTTTTAACTAACAAAGTAGTTTTGAAGGAAATAGTTTCACCCTAAATGACTTCAAGTGAAATATTTTTTCTTGAAACTAGGTCATGTCTCTGTGAAACATATTATAGTTACAAGAAAAACCATTTTGCCCAAAATATCAAATAAAATATTTTCAATTAAAAAATTACAATAAGGTTCAAGTGATATGTAATGTTTTGAGTGAAACACTTTCCGTTAAGAGGGTTTTGGTCAAAACCATTTCACTTGAAACTTTTTATATGGTAGCCTATGTGGTGAATTAGCCACTCTTTTGAGGCAAATTCAAAAAATGTAACTTCAAATCCAAATTTCTCCAACCATGGGCACTTTCATAAAAATCTAAAAATACCCTTTTGTAGAGCTCTAAATCTAGAATCCAAAAAAATGATATTTTGATTAGTTTTATTATGTTTTTTTTAATTTATTGGAATTAGGTTTTTATAATCAAACATGCATTTGATTAGAAATTATATAATAAATAAAAAATTATTCGAAAATTGTTAAAAATATATGGTGCACTAGATGAGAGAATCCTCTCCAAGAAGGTATAATTTATTATTTTAAATGATAATGAAATTCAGAAAAAAATTGACATCTCATTAAAGCTATGATGGTTTGATAAAGTTCATCTTTAAAAAAAATTAAAAATATTCATAAGAAAAAATCCATGTACTATATTTTCAAGTCATCTATACTAGGGGAAATTAGAGAGAGAGAAAATCTCTTTTGTTTGCAATGCCTCATTATCCTTACTTTTTTCAAAAGAAATCAGCAATTAATACCCTTCTCTTAAATCTATAAAAAATATATATCCATATAATTTAAAAAAAATTGAAATTATAAATATAAACTATGTTAATCGTTCTACATTTCATTAGTTTACATAAAATTCAAATTTAAAACATAAATATCTCTATTTTGTGGTTGAAGTTGAAAATTTGTATTTGTGTTGGTCATTTCCTTTAGAAAAGTGTGACACTATTCTATACTTTTATCATAGTACATAATTGATAAGTAAGCTAATGCTTAATAATATTTTGATTACTAACAAGTTATCATCATGTCTTGTACTTTATCAATTATCATTTTGACCAAGGTGGTGTCTAAGGCTTCCTACAAAAGTCTTTCAAATATCTAATACTATGGAGAGTAATTGTGTTAAGAGATAATGTTAACTAAGAAGCAATAGTAGTTGCGAGAGTCTTTAAGAACAAAGGAAATGTATTTTACAAAAATGTGAAATGTAATCTGCAAAATTTAGGAAGGTTAACTGTAATACCCAAAATTTTCTACCAAATTATAGTTAAGGACAAAACAAAAATTTCAAATTTTGACCACAAACAATAGAATAATTCACAAAATACTGCTTCCTATGCATGCACTTCATGAAAGTGTAGCAACATTTAATCAATCAATTATAAGAACTTGGTCAAGTAAACAATTGTTGTGACAATCATGGTTGGGTTCTAGTGGAGGCATGGAATCCACATCACCGAGGTAGATCTAATTAGTTCAAATAACTAATTAATAATTTGAAACATAATTCAAGTCACATGTTGAACAATAAAATATATACCAATAGTAGTCTCAAAGTAATAATAAGATAACAAGACCTAGGGGCTAGACCTAATTCCTCGGGGGCTCATCTCTAATGACCTTTCCTATGTATTGCACAAAGGCTTCGTATTTCAACAAGATGAGTTCACTCCAACTCATATTTGATTGACCAACAATCACACATTCACCAAGGTTTAAATAACAACTCACAATGCTATTGTAAATGTTGGACTCTAGGAACACTAAGAGGGGGGTGAATTAGTGTTCCACAATATTTGAATTTCAAATCAAATCTTAAACTATCAACAAAAATGTTTAACCTTTAATAGCATTCACAACATATAATCAGAAGGAAACATGCAAACTTATTAAAGAGACAATGTGAACACCATAACACCAAAAATTTTACGTGGAAACCCTGTTAGGGGAAAAACCACGGTGGAGATTAATCCACAAAGTATACTCTATTAAAAGTACGATCAAAAGGGAATGCACTTGCATTCATGCACACTTCCTAGAGCTCACTGCTCAAAATAGGGAAGGCTCACTGCCTTACAAAATATTTGAGATTACAAAAAAAAGTTGAAATGAGAATATAACATCTAAAAATGCCTGGATTTAGTTCCAATGAGGCACATAAAACAAATTCTGGACCTTTTGTCCAATTCGTACTTCTACTCTGCTCTGCTCTGCTTTCCTACACAAAAACCCTTATGCTGCACAAACAAAATTCACTTCAACAGATCTTCTAATGTTAGCTCATACAACTATTCTATACTTTTTCACTCAGACACCTTGTCACTTCTTGATCCACACCACAAAAATGATTTACCGATCTTGCATATATATCTGCTAACAAGATTTATTTACTATATGTCGGCTTCAAACAAAATATAATATTCTTCCACATGTGAGCTCAAATCATCAATTAGAATTAATGTGTACCCACACAAGTTGGCTAGACTATAGTAGGGACCCAAAACAAAATTCTCAACACAAGAAATAGTTAAAGAACTATTCCTCATACATCCGCGACACGCTATACACAACAAGCTGGCCATAATGAGAAATCAAACAATAAGTCATTCTACCGAATCTCCAAACCCATACACTGATCAATGCAACATTACAAAACTTACCAATCAGGTACTATACATGCTTGACAATATTCCCTGGGGATCCACACAACAAAATAATGATCCGGTGAAGTTTTCAGATCAACTTATCAACCAGATACTGTATTCTTCATGCTTTCTACAGGTAGAATACAATCTTCTACTTTTCCTACCGATATGAGCTACTTCTAAACTACAGACCACATGACTGACTCTAGTTTCTATCAATGACAACACTAGCAACCAAAAAAATCTCCCAAAGCCATATGCCAACAATCTCCCCCTTTGGCATTGATGGCAATACTTAGTGAAAAATGACTAAGTGTCAAAAAAAAAGTTGCAAAACACAACAAAACAATACTACCCCTTTGGATGTCAAGGCATTTTTCACTGCAATCTCTCCCCCTTTGACATCAATGACAAAAAATTCCACTACTTTCTCTTCCCCTTTAATATTTTTACTACACTCTCTCTTACTGCATTCTCTCCCCAATTTATCAATAAAGTTGCAACTGCTGCTAAATTTAGAAAATTATTTTATACTTATCTTTCATTTTCGGGAGAAATTTCTTCCAAGATTCCACTGCAATCCCAATAGCTATTATAAAACTATTATTTTCTGATGTCCTGTTGATGACCTAGACAAAGGATTCAGGAATGGTAATGGCTTCTTCCATCATTTCTCCTTTCTGCAGAACTTCAATCATTTTCTCTAATCTACATTCAGTCTGATCCTTCACTTTCCAGAAAGTATCCATAAGAGTGTTTCTAGAAAAGTGAACCTTTGCATGCTCAATCTACAGCTCATGAATCTTCTTCTTAACTACTCCATCCTTGTCCTAAAACATACTGTAGTCTTGTCTGATTCTGACAAGCTCATTCTCAATTTGTTCCAACTTGACCTTGTATTTACCAACCACATGAGGCCGCCTTAGACAATAATTGTAGATATTATTTGTTGAGTCAATGGATTGTCTTAACACATTCATTTTATTTTTAGTTTGGTGAGAGAGAGCCTAAATTGTATCTTTAGATGAGAGATTATTTCATCCTCTTTTTTGTCCAGCAGCACAGAGTCCATAGCCTCCCTGATACATTCAATCAGTTCTTCTGGAAGTACATTCTATAGACTTTCCAGTTCAATGTTGTTATCAATAAAGTATCTTCCTAGAGTGTCCTCAATGAAGTCATGTTCATATGATGGTCCATTTATCCATATGTCAGTTATCTTGTGCATTCCATCTTCTTCCTAAACAATCTGCAATATCTTTTCTTTAAGTAAAGCACCTTCTTCATCACTTTATTTTGCTATTATCACATCCGGTTCAACTGGTTTTGGTTCATCTCTTGGTGTATATTCCTCAGAATCTTCATCCACTATATCCACAACCATTTTCTCTTTACCTTTTCCCTCAACTTTTGTTGACTTAGGTGCTGGAAGAGTGTCACCAGCAAACTCTCTTTCTCTCTTTTTCTTTTTCTCCGCCTTACCAAAGGATGATCCAACTTCAACTACTTTTACCAGGAGAGGAATATCACTTACACCAAACTTTCCTAACAGGTTCCTAAAGAGGCTTTCATAAGCTTGTTCACCATTTTCAAAAGTGTTGAAATGCTCAAAAATTTGCTTGCCAACCAGCATATTTTCCTTCCATACCACATTGTCATTCTGAGGCAAGCAAGTTAGGAAATACATCATAATGCATATATCTAGGGTACGAAAACTAAAAGATTAATCTATATCCTTTGTCAATTGCACATTCTCCATCAATTGATCCTTCAACAATCCACATAGATCAAAGTCTTCATTTTCTATTATCATCTTGTGAGTGATATACACTGCACCTGTCGAGGTTGATCCTTCTCTATTTCAGAAGAAATTTTTATATGAAATTCCATGTGCAATATACCTCGTTAATGGATCTTTGATTGTTGATATTACCAGAGCCCTCTGATCTCCTATTATTCTGGTTAGGGCTTCGACTTTAACATTCCAAATTGACTTCCTTTTCAGAACAACACCAACATTGCACAATCTTGTTAGATTTCTAATTGCATCCTTAGAAATTTGATAGGGTTTATCCAAAGTAAGGATATCACCATCCAATCTATTCAAGATAAACCAAACTACCTCCATGTTGACGAAATGAGGAAATTCATTCCAAATGTCCAAGTTCTTATGTTTCGCTCTTCCAAGCTTTTTCAATTCAATGGCAGATAACAAATTTCTTACATCCCTGACCTTTCAACTACTATATTCATCCAAAGTTACTGTTCCTTTGATTTGCTTCATTTTCTATACCGAACAGGGTTCTACCGATCACTGAATAAGTATGAAATTAACAATCAATAGAAATACCTAGAGAATTCACCGCTAAATTGGCTTTCACTCCAAAATTTTGCTAAAAAATTTCTCCAGCTATTCTCCTTTGATGCATGGTGACAAATGAGGGTTCCAAAATCCCTTTTATAACTTTGCACACCTAACTTCCTTGTCACATTAAATGCTTTTCCCTAGGAGTTTCAGTTACTTTTCATTTTTAGACAATAAGAGAATAATCCATCTACAGACCTTCAAGACGCAATCACCAATACATTTGAGGATGAATAATACACCTACTAACAACTTCCTATGATCCCATACCAACTACACATAGGGGGACAAGAGATTTTCATGAAAACTTCCCCTAAGCCAATGGCCTGGAATTAATTGTCGGATGAATTTCCGAAGGGAGCTTCCAATACAGTCTTATTACCTTCATCAGATCCACTCTTCTTTACCCACATTTTCTTCATCTGATCTCTTATTTCTTCCTCATATGCTTTTCCTTTCCCCTTATCACCTTTCTGTGAATTTTTGTCTTGATAAACCATACCTCTCTTATCCATGTTTATGTTCCTATAGAATCTTGCAATGTGACCAAATTTGTTACAATTGTAGCATACTGTATTTTTCTATCTATACCATCCATTCCATTGATTTCCTCCTAATATGCATTGATTAACAGCATGTCCAAATCTTCCACAGGTATAGCATTTAATGTTCCTCATACTGACAGACATACTTCTGCATTCTAATGACTTATGACCAAACTTATTGCATTTAAAACACTAACTAGAAAATGATAGAGTGGTAGAGTTTATCTTCTACACTGAGAAGCCATATGTCCATATTTTTTACAAACAAAGCACTATCCATTAAATTTTTGAGTGTTGGGTTGCCTTACCAGATATCTTCTGCCTTT
This sequence comes from Sequoia sempervirens, assembly GCA_007258455.2. Taxonomy (NCBI): domain Eukaryota; kingdom Viridiplantae; phylum Streptophyta; class Pinopsida; order Cupressales; family Cupressaceae; genus Sequoia; species Sequoia sempervirens. Next base: position 142,483 of record VDFB02086081.1, read on the forward strand.
GTTCTTTTGAGTTTTCTTTTCAAGGTCCTTTTTTTTAGATCCAGAGCTTTCATCCTTCACATAGCCAAGACCTCATTTATCATTTGCATCCTTTTGACCTTTAGTTATCTCATCAAACCTAGCAAAATTGATCATGAACTCCTTAAACTCATTTGCAGTAGAAAGCTCATCTTTGAGAATAACTACCCATCTCTCAAGATCTTGTTCATTATTTCTGGATTGTTGTAGTTCAATCTCCAGCTTGTTATACCTTGCATAACCACCCCGCTTTATTCTAGAACAAAATGGGTCCCCCTTTCTTTTGGTTTCTTTGCCTCGGTTATTTTCTTTTGCTCTTGGGGTTCTTTTTTTTCTTCCTAAGTTGTCTGTTGGTTCTGTTAAATTTTGGTTTTGTTTTAGCTTAAGTTAGTTTTCTTCTTGCTAAGAATTCAATGAAATAATCATAAGCAATAGAATGGTTTATTATAATATATTTTATATGCTCTAAGGACTAATGGGGACTCCATTTTGTAGGATCAAATCACACACATGATGATATTTGCCAAGGGTGCTCAGTTGGAATGTATTCCTCAGTCTAGTTGGTCATAATTTTCCTCTAAGAAGAAAGTCGGCAAGACCTTGCAAATGTCTCGCTGACAACCAGTGCATTTGGTCAATAGGAATTTGTGTTACCTATCGGCAAGACATCAATCATTGTCCCAACGACTAAGGGTTTCCCATCAGCATAAAAGTATCCTTCGGAGAAAGGTCTCGGCGAGATTTTTATGTCTCACTAACCAGCGATAAAGGGATACACATATCGGCGGGAGATTTTTGTTTTGGGGAAAAGTCTTGGTGACTTCATGTCTCACCAACTACCACGTAATGGGTAAACATTTCGGAAAGAGTTGTGTCTTCGATGGGTGGTCTTACTAAGTGCCTTAAGTCTTGCTGACCACTAATAAGGATGTATCTCAGTGAGATACTTTTGCGGGGGAGAGATGTCTTAGTGAGTATATTTGTTCTCACCAAAAAAGCACAGGAGGAGGTCCCACCAAAGGTTTTAGCCCGGTGATAATTTTTCCTTCGGCAGAAGGTCTAGCCGAAACAAAAAGGTCTTACCAAAAGGTCAGTCTTTGATATGACAAGAAGGGCTCGGGGAAAGGTCTCCCCGATGTGGGATTGTCTCACCGACGTGAAATGAAGGCCTCAGTAGAAGGGAGATTCCATTGCCATAAGGTCTTGGTGAGATCTTTATGTCTCGCCGATAAGGTGTGCCTTTGGGGAGACTGGATGCATTCAGCGTGGTGTCTAACCGACTCCGAAATGTCTCACCAAAACAAAGTGAGCCCGTCGAGAATAAAGAGAATTCAATGAAAGGTCTTGGTGACCCGGGGGTCTCTCAGGACAGGATGTAAACTTCGGGGTAAGATCTCCCCGAAACAAAAGGAGTCTCAACAACATGGGTGTGCTCGCCAGAGAAAGGAAGGCTCGCCAAAATGTCTTGGTGAGGGGACTTAGTATCACCAACATAAATCAACATGGCCTTGATGAAAGGTCTCAGTGAAGGGAGCTGGTCTGGCCGATACAGAGGGAGCCCAGAAAGAAAGGAGGAGATCGATATAAGGTCTCCCCAACCACAGAAAGTCTGGCCGACATCAAGGAGCTCACCAAAAGAAAAGGTGACATCGCCATGACATCCCACCGACTTGAAGGAGTCTGACCGATAAGAATGAGCGAATGGGGAGAAAAGATGAAGTCACAGGGAGGTCTAGGTGACTACACCAAAGTCTTACCGAAATGAAAGGGGCTCGGGCCTAGCTCGGGTTGACTGAAATGAGCTTGTTGTGACATCTCCCCGACTGATGTTGGTCCTGCCAATAGCGATGGACCCACCAATAGAAAAGGGATATCGGTATAACCAAGGGGAGCTCGCCATGACCTTGTGCCGAATGAAAAGTCTCACTGAAAGGAAATAAGCCCAGGAAGAATAAAGTGATATTGCCAAAATGTTGTGTCGACTGATACCCACTATGCCGATAGTTGTTAAGAGGCAAAATTGCATCGGGGAGACATGATTAGTGTCTCACCGACATGTGATTTAATGTGGACCACCTTTGACCACCTGATAATCCTGTGTGGTGTATGTCTAACCAATCAAAAGAAGCTAAAGGAATGGCCTATTGGCCATTGACCGATTGACTACCACCTTGAAGGAGACTGACAGAACGAAAACCAGATGGATTCCTTTTGATATCAAAGGGCAATGGATCAGCTCAAGTGATGATGTTCAGATCTAGCAACGAGTCTGATGATGCTCTAGAATATGGTCAACATGCAATAGAAGTCTAGAACATGAAGGAGGCTAGAAGAATGAAGAAAATATGACTCATAGGGACAATTGTAGTGACCACTGGCGAGAGGAAGATCAGTATTAATGGAAAAATGCTTTTAGAGCATTCAAGGCGGCCCCGATAGAGTTCAAGGATGGACATGAGAGGCCAAAGTAAATGCGGCAGCTGCAAAAGATCTAAGCGGATTCCCGGAACAATCTCTCACCAACATGGACAGTAGGGATTCACATTGAATGTGGCTTTCACTCTTTAGAAAGATCTGAGAGCCAACTCTCCTGGAAGCAGATATTTTGTAAACCTTAAAGACAGGGGACACCACATTCTTTCTTGGTACATTCTGTATATATGGCATTCTTGCCTCTTTGTAAGGGTTAGATTTTCTAAGGTTATAACTTCTAGGGTTAGAAAAGAAGAAGAAGTTTTAGAATACATAGGAAAATAGAGGAAAGATAGAGGAGACAGAACTCCATCTTGATTCTTTGAAATAGGAGCTTCTTTTGTCTTCTTAGTTAGGAATTAGATTCAGCATAAGCCTATAATGTATCTTTCAATTTTTCTTAATATAAATGGAAACAATTTGGAGTCATAGATTTTCTATACACTAGTGATTGTGCCAGCTTTGTAATTGTTGCTTATCTATTTCACTAACAGTAGAAGCAACCATATCTTAATCTACTTCAAATTGTGTTTCAGAATGGTGTTTGTCTTAAGTTAATCATTTGATTTGTGAAGCCTTCAAGGAATGGAATGTTATTTTGGTGTTTTATTTAGAATGGTAACTAGTACTTTGTTGTAGAAATCAACACTGTGAATGAATGCAACTATGTGTTAATCACAAGTTAGTTTTGTTCTTCAGTTTTAGTTTACATTTCCTTCAAGGATAACAAGTCTAGTCAAGATAGGTGAATTATCATTCTTTCTTTTCCAAAGCTCTGACCCATCTTTTTATATTTCTTTAAAACCCCCTAGTTAGAGTAGGTTTAAATTCATGCTTGATCTTAGAACAATCCAGAAACTCACACCAGTAGGCCCCTTGAACATTACTACTACATTGACCACTGAGGGATATCAGCACAGTTGAGAACCAACTATGAAGACCTTGGGAGCTAAGATATCCATGTGTTATCTTTCTCTTTTAGGAGAAATAGAAAGCAATATCTTGTTTAACCATTGCTGTTTCATTTGGACCGTCAACAGAAGTTGGTGCTAGAAGGAGGGCCTAGAAGGGAAAACTGGAGAAAATTGGGTTTTCCTCCGCAGAAAGACCCCACAGAGTTCTTCAGTCAATTGAGAATCCATCACCTTTCATAGAACTCAAGACCCCAACAAGACGCAAGAGTCATAAGACTAGGGCAACTATCATACCACCCTTATCAACTCTGCTCACTCCACCAGGTTTTTCACAAATACCCCAGTGGGTACCTATTAATCCATCATCGAATCTGTCTCAATTGTCATCATAGCTAGTTCAACCCATACAACAACTGGCTCAACCACCACCACCCCCACCAATGGCATTCCTTCAAAATAATCCCTCTCCATTGGGGACTATTCTTGGGGGTTTTCATGATATGCCCAAGAACCCTGAGAAATTCTGCCCCAAGTACATTCATGGAGAATCAAGGAGTGTTGAGGAGCACATATAAGCTTTTAAGGATGCTTGTACTAGAGCTCAAATAGCTCACCATGATGTGGTTTGTAGGTTGTTCCCTTACTCCTTAGGGGACATGGCATACAATTGGTACCTTAATCTTCTTCAAGGTTCCATTCTGAGTTGGACACACTTGGAAAATGATTTCATCAATTAGTTCAGGGTTTATGTGGATCCAACTCTCTTATACCACCAATTTGCTACCATCAGGAAAGAGCCATGTGAATCCTTGCCCTTGTTCAACACCAGGTTCCAATGGATGTATAGGAGATTGTGAGATACCTATCTATTCACTGAAAATAGTGCCATTCAAGCCTACTTTAGAGTTATAGACCCCTTACTTGGCTTGTTCTTGCAAAGGACTTATCAACTAGCTGATATTGATTCTTTATCCAAAGTTTATCATCTAGCTATCAAGTTGCATCAACAAATTAGTTCTCAACAAGGAAGCCTTGGAGGAGGTTTCCCTTCAATAGGATATCAGATGCATAGCCCAACCTCTCTATTCAATATTGTCCTAAGAATGTCTCCTTCCCATTATGGACCTATGTCTGAATTGCAAACCCAACCGTCTATTCCATTCTTTGCTATTGGAACTCCTAATCTCTTTCAACAATCACAGGTTCCTCAAAGTTCCCATGGTCATCCTAACCAAGTTGGAACACCAAATCATGGTGGTCAACCACCTGTTACCAAGAGTGTGGAAAGTGAAAAGATAGTTTAGCTTACAAACAAGGTAGAAACCTTGAAGAAAACGTTGTCCCAAGTCACAAATTACATGGCTCAACTTCGATTGAACCCCGCTCAAAACCAAGGTAACTACCCTAATCAAAACAACAACAATCAGGGTAACTATCAGAATCATAACAACTACAACCAAAGGGGTCATCAAGGCCAAAGCTCCTCTAATCAAGGGTATCAAAATCAAAATCAAAATAGAGGGTATAACCAAAGGCCAAATAACAACAAACAATGGAATACGGGGCCCAATAATGGTGGGGTTTCTCATAACTATCAAGAAAATGAGGAGAGATCACATACTGCAAACGTGACTGACCTCAACTTCATGACCAATTGGTGCAGGCTACATGTTACTGCAACCCATTCTGAGGTGAATTGCCCTGAAATGGAGAAAGTTGTCAAGATGGCACAGGCAGATGCCCAAACATTCCAAGGGAATCCTCACAAAGAAGGCAGCACGGTAGACACAACAATGACTTATGACCTCTTTGAGGAGGAACCTTCATTCCCAAACCAATAGGAGAATGAACCAGAAGAAGATTCATATGATGCCCAAGCCTTTCATTCAAAAGGAGGACACTTCCTGAGAAATCAAAGGGGCCATTCACTACATCAGTGCCACCTAATCACATGGTGCCTCCAAATCAAAGTGCTGATAATAACCCTCCTCCACCAAAAGGCCCACCTGACTTCCATAACAAGGGTAATCCCTCTGGTGTTTTCAAAAGTAATGCAAATTATGATACAAAATTTGATATTGTTTCTGAGATGCAGAAACATAAAACTTTTTTGTCATATTTTGACATCTTAAAGTGGTGCCCTACCCAAAGGGAGATAGTGCTAAAAGCTTTGGAGCAAGCTGACAAATCAAAAGGAAAGAACAAGATGGCACCTATTGGGGATGTGAATGTAGCCTTGTACAAAAACAAGGTAGGTACTCCACCATTCCTTTTGAGTTTAAGAATTTGTGGGAGGAACCTACATAATTTTTGTTGGATTCAGGGGCCTCAGGCAATGTTATGTCATTTTCCATATACAAGAAGTTGGGATTGAACCCCATTCAGACAAATAAGAAGGTCATTCAACTTGACAAGACAGAGGTTAATGTAGTGGAGGAATTAATGATCATACATGTGTAAGTAGGGTCAGACCCTAGGATCCTAACCAACGTAGATATTCAAGTAGCAGACATTCCTGAGACCTATGGTATGCTGCTGAGCAGAGATTTGATGAAAAGTCTAGGGGGATATCTTTCCCTTGATTTTTCATATATGTGGCTACCATGGAGAGGGATTCCTACTTAGATTAGGATTGAAAGTGAGCCTCACCTCAAGCATATCATCACTGAATATGATTGCCCCAATGAGGTAGCCTATTTTGAAACTAGGATAGGGGTTTACAAAAGAGATGAAATTTTAACCTTTTCTGTTCTTGATCCTAAAGAGCTACCAATATCAAAGTTCCCTGATTCTGTGATTAATGAAAACTAACAAGCATTGGCCAATAAGCTACAATAGGATCAGCTAGTCTTGGGAGAAGGTACCGACTTACAAAGTCTTCTGCTCCTTAATTGGTGTAAAGTACATTACCAAAATCATTTTGAATTGACTTGCCAACCCTGCATTGACATTTTAAATCATGTTTCCCAAGGTAGAGAAGCTAGCACAAGTCACTCTGAGACCATTGCAGACCACTTCTCATTTAAAGCAAAGGAAGTAATAATGTTAACTAGAGATAGGATGCCTTCAAAGGAAGTTCCTTCTCAAATCGAACCTACCCCAGAAACATTTCCAACTCAACATATTGATAAGGAACAACCCCAAGGTTTATTTGACATCCTTGCACTGACAAATACCCTGAAACCTGAGGGGTTAACCAAAGGCACAAATGATTGTCATAAGGATAGCCACAAGCTATATGATATAGCTGAGCAGGGATTGGGAATTACTCCTAAGAAACCTATTGAACAACCGTTCTCTATATCTGATTCAAAAGACCAAATAGTCCCACCCCTGGCTCATTCTATCCAAGTTCCCACAATGACCTCAAAAGGATCAACTCCAGCCCATGATCAACTGTGGACCCTCACGTTTGATGGATCCAAATCTAAGACAGGTTGTGGTGTTGGGATTGAACTAACCAGCCCGAAAGGGAAAACCTTCTTTGCTTCTTACAGGTTGCAATTTGGATGCACAAACAACGTAGCAGAATATGAAGCTCTGGCATGGGGACTAATTTTTGCACATAAGAAGAAAGTCACAGCCTTGATGGTCAAAGGAGATTCAGAAATTGTTATCAAGTAAGTACGCAGCTAGTACACCTATCACAATAAAAGGTTGGCATCATATAGAAATAGGGTATGGAATCTGATTGAGGACTTTGATGCCTTTGGGATTAGCATAATCCCTAGATAAGAAAATCAGGTATCTGATTCATTGGTTGTTGTTGCAAGCACCCTGGAAGCTATGCAAGGCTCCAAGCTCAAGAAATTCTCAGTGGAATTAATTTCCACCCTTCCAGTTCCTAATAATATCAAGGATTTTCAAGTCTTTGATGATGACCGACATATTCTTGCTTTCTTAGCAAGCTCAGATGTTTTTGAGGGGAAAATTATTCATGAGTCCAATAAAGATCAAGGGGATTGGAACCCTGAAGAATGTGATATAGAAAGGGTTCTCAATCTAAAAGGTAATAACATTCCCAAGGGAATGGTGGCCTTGGAAATAATTTTTGACTCAAACCCAAGGGCTCGAGAGAATATATCAGTTGAAGATAAGGGAGGTGAATATGAAACTGTTAACTTAGCTGATTTTGGTCCTGAAAGGAATGTCTACATAGGGAAAGCCTGTCTTGAAGCAATCAGAAAAGACATTGAAGGCACTTAAGAAAGATATTGCTGCAATAGCTTGGGGATATGAAGACCTACAGACATTTGATGCTACTGTAATGACTCATACTATTCCCCTAAAGCCCGAAGCCAAGCTATTTCGACAAAAACAACGCCCTATCAACACCTTGATTGAGCCACTGATCCTTAAGGAAGTTCAGAAATTGCTTTCTGCAAGGATAATCTTCCTGGTGCGCCATTCAACATGGGTGGCTAACTTAGTCCCAGTCCGTAAGAAAAACAAAGAGATCGGGTTATGTGTGGACTTTAGGAATCTGGATAGAGCTTCAGAAAAAGATAACTACCCACTTCCTTCACTGGAAAAAGTCTTGCAGACTGTCAATGGATCTTAGATGATATCCTTCCTAGACGGTTACTCTGGGTACAATTAGGTAATGGTTAACTGTGAAGACAGAATGAAGACAACCTTCACTACAAAGTGGGGAATTTTTGCATACAAGAGGATGCCATTTGGTCTGATAAACGTCGGGGCAAAATTTCAATGCACAATGGACATAGCATTTAAGGATATGATTGGAAAATGCATCATTGTCTACATGGAGGACCTGATAGTATTCTCCAAAGATCGACTGAACCATGTTGCAGACTTGGCTAAGGTCCTGGAATGATGTATCTAGTACGGGGTCTCCTTGAATCCAAAAAAGTGTTTGTTCAGAGTTTTTGAAGGGAAACTTTTGGGACACGTAATTTCTGAAAGAGGAATATCAATCGACCCAGATCGAGTTGAGTCTATTTTGAAGATCACTAGGCTGGGAAGCAAGAAAGAAATGAGGTCTTTCTTCAAGAAGATCAATTTCATGAGAAAATTCATTACAAGCTTTTCAGAGATTGTAAAACCTATAAATGAGATGATGAAGAAAGATGCCAAGATAAAGTGGACTGATGAAGCAAAGGCCACATTTTTACAAATCAAGCGATCCATTTCAGAAGCACCTATTCTCACCAGCCCTGACTACTTGAGACCATTTTATATCTATTCCTTTGCTTCTAAACATTCCTGTGTGGCTGTGTTAACTCAATGAAGAGAGGAGGCAGAGGAGAGATGGATTGCTTTCATGAGCTCTCCATTCAAAAATGCTGAGATCAAATACCCACCTCTTAAGAAGCAAGCTTTTGCGCTAGTCAAGGCTGTCAAGAAGTTCTGACATTACATTCTCTGAAGCCAAATCATTGCTGTAGTTCCTAACGTTGTTGTGAAGTCTTTACTTATGTAGAGCGAGCTAGGAGAAAGAAGAGGGAAATGGATGGCCATCTTGAAAGAATTCGATCTGGAGATACACCCTATGAAACTAGTTAGGGGTACAGGCTTGTCTCAGTCCATGGTGAACGCGGGCGACAACATCATTTGTCAGTAATACATGACCCAGTCCTTCTCTAATGACCCTTGGTATGCTAATACCATTTGCTTTATGCTCAATAACTGGTGTCTAGAGGGAATGAATGCAACTCAAAGGAGAGCACTAAGAATGAAGAGTTCTCATTACATGCTTAAAGGAGGGTTGCTATATAGGAAGAATTTTGAAAGAGTGTACCTACGATGCCTTGATCGGTAGGAGGCTAAACATGTGATCTCTAAGTTTCATGGGAAATATGGCACGGGTCATGGGTTTGCAGATTCATTAGCGCACTAGATCCTTAGATCTGGTTATTATTGGCCTTGTGTATTCAAAGATGCCCATCAGCATGTAAGAACATGTCACATATGTCAGATTTCTACATCAAGAGAATGCCATGCAACCATGCCATTGCAACCTGTCTACGAGGTAAGACCATTTGCCCAATGGGCATTGGATTTTATTGGGGTAATTAACTCAAAATCTTTTGTAGGGCACAAGTTTATTTTGACTGCTACTGATTACTGCACAAGGTGGATAGAGGCTATACCCTACAAGAATAGCACAACAGAGGTAGTGATCAAATTCCTCACCGAATGCATCACCACCAGGTTTGGAGTACCCTTTACACTAGTATGTGACAATGGCTCTACCTTTTCTTCTGCTGAGTTTATTTCCTGGGCATATGATCACAAAATTGTCTTAAGTATTCTTCAAACTATTACCCACAAGGCAATGGAGTTGTAGAATCAACCAATAAGAATCTCTTAGGGGTAACTAAGAAACTATTAGAAAACAATCCTAGAGACTGTCATACTCAGCTGAGATTTGCATTATGGTCAGATAGAACTAGGATCAAAGCTACCTTAAAAACCTCACCATTCAAGCTAGTATATGGCCAAGAACCTATATTCCCTATCCATCTGCAAATACCTATCATTGAGTTCATGTAGAAATTCTACTCTAGTGACAATAGGAGAGAAATAAGACTAGTTTCCTTGTTGAAATTAGAAAAGCATAGAGATGATGCTTTGCAACAATTCTTTAGGCACCAGGTTGTTGTCAAACGTTGGTTTGACAAAAGAGCCAAGATCAAAGCTTTTAGGATATTAGATCTGGTGCTATTATGGGATAAAGCTAGTGAAAAGAAGGGTAGTCACTAGAAGTTTGACCAGCTTTGGCTAGGTCCTTACCAAGTTGCAGAGATCCTAGGGGAAAATGCTTTTTGATTGAGTAGTTTAACTGGAGAACCTGTTCCATTGCTTGTCAATGGATAGTTTCTTAAACACTATTTTGGGTTATGAAGTTGGTACTTTGGTTGGGTAAAGCATATGTGTAAATAATTTCTTCTTGTAAATAATTTCTTTGTGTAAGTAATTTTCTCTCTTGTTTGTAAATAATTTTCTATTTGTTTGTTTGTCCTTTCTTTTTGTCTTTTTGTTTCCTTTGTTATTTTGGTTTATGTTTTTGTTTTGTTCTTTGGGGTTTATCTGTTTCTTTCCATCTTGAAATGGTGGGCTGTTATCTAATGCATACTTTGGTTGATAGGAGAGAAGTGGTTTAGATATTTTTACTTTTTCTGATTGGATGATTTTCTCCTAAATTCATTGTTTCATGCTTATTATCAATAAGAGTTGTGGAAAGTATTGAAAACAAGGTAAAAAGTAAATAACCTTCATTAGCTCCCTTTGAAGCTGTCACAAATTATCAAGATCATCTCCTCTTGAAATGGTATATTTGTCCTAGGATGATAGTGTTGTAAGATTTGAGTGAAAAATCTGATCTCCCAATTGTTGTTATGAGGTCCATGGTAGTTTTCAACCCAGATTAGATATCAAACATTTGACATATTGAAAAATTGATCGAATGAAATATTTGAAACTCTATGAGAAAACAAAAAAATAGAGAACTATTTAAAGAGAAAAGAAGACTCAATATGAATGGGTGATTCCACTACTGGGGCTATGGACGTCTGACTGACAGTAGAGCAATGCTATGAGGAAACTAGAGGTATCTTAGTTAGGGCTATGGAAGCCTGACTAGTAGTAGAGCAATGCCCAAGATATCATTGCACAACAGTTAAAGGGAATCAACTCATGTAGCTCAAATCTTGCACATTGTTGCTCGAAAGGTGAAGAAAACTTTACAAAAGAGTGATGCACAATCAAGCACACACATGGATTTTAGGGGTAGCTATTGTTGATTTACATTTGAGATTTTAGCTCAAACTTGGTTGTTATAATTGACCCAACTGGAGTTGTGATGTTCATGAACCAGGAGTTCTGGGTAGCTGAATCCTTCAGTTTCGTGAAAATGGTTAAACCATTTTCACAACCAAGTTGCCATTTGTTTTGCCTTGCATAACCACCCCACTTTATTTTGGAACAAAATGGGTCCCCCTTTCTTTTGGTTTCTTTGCCTCAGTTATTTGCTTTTTCTCTTCGGGTTCTTCTATTTTCTTCCTAAGTTGTCTGTTGGTTCTATTAAATTTTGGTCCTATTTTAGCTTAAGTCAATTTTCTTCTTGCTAAGAATTCAATGAAATAATCATAAGCAAAAGAATGGTTTATTATAATATATTTTATATGCTCTGAGGACTGGTGGGGACTCTGTTTTGTAGGATCAAATCACACACATGATGATATTTGCCAAGGGCGCTCAGTTGGAATGTATTCCTTAGTCCAGTTGGTCATAATTTTCCTCTAAGAAGAAAGTCGGCAAGACCTTGCAGATGTCTTGCTGACTGCCAGTGCATTTGGTCAATAGGCGTTTGTGTTACCTATCGGTAAGACATCAATCATTGTCTCGAAGACTAAGGGTTTCCCATTGACATGAAAGTCTCCTTCGGAGAAAGGTCTTGGCGAGATCTTTATGTCTCACCAACCAGCGAAAGAGGGATACGTATATCGGCAAGAGATTTTTGCTTCGGGGAAAAGTCTCGGTGACTTCTTCATGTCTTACTGACTACCGTGGAATGGGTAAACACTTTGACAAGAGTTGTGTCTTCGATGGGTGGTCTTACCGAGTGCCTTAAGTCTTGCCAACCACCGATAAGGATGTATCTCGGTGAGATACTTTTGCGATGGAGAGATGTCTTGGCAAGTACATTTCGTCTCGCCGACAAAGCACAGGAGGAGGTCCCACCAAAGGTCTGAGCCCGGCAATAGTTTTTCCTTTAGCAAGAGGTCTGGCCAAAACAAAAAGGTCTTACTGAAAGGTCAGTGTTCGATATGACAAGAAGGGCTCGAGAAAAGGTCTCCCAGATGTGGGAATGTCTCACCGACGTGAAATGAAGGCCTCGACGGAAAGGAGATTCCATCACCATAAGGTCTCAGTGAGATCTTTATGTCTCATAGATAAGATGTGCCTTCGGGGAGACTGGATGCATTCGATGTGGTGTCTTAGTGACTCTGAAATTTCTTGCCGAAACAAAGTGATCCCAGCAAGAATAAAGAGAATTCGATGAAAGGTCTTGGCGACCTGGGGGTCTCTCGGCGACAGGATGTAAACTTCAGGTTAAGATCTCCCTGAAACAAAGGAAGTCTCCCCGACATGGGTGTGCTCGCCAGAGAAAGGAAGGCTCACCAAGATGTCTTAGCAAGGGGACTTAGTCTCGCTGACATAAAGCAATGTGGCTTCAATGAAAGGTCTCGGTGAAGGGAATTAGTCTGGCCGATACAGAGGGAGCCTGATAAGAAAGGAGGAGATTGATATAAGGTCTCCCCGACAATGGAAAGTCTGGCCGACATCAAAGAGCCTACCTAAAGACAAGGTGACATCGCCATGACGTCCCACCGACTTGAAGGAGTCTGACCGATAAGAATGAGCAAACAGGGAGAAAAGAGGAAGTCGCTGGGAGGTTTGGGTGACTGCACCAGAGTCTTACTGAAATGAAAGGGGCTCAGGCCTAGCTCAGGGTGACTGAAATGAGCTTGCTCTGATGTCTCCCCGACTGATGTTGGTCCTACCAATAGCAATGGACCCACCAATAGAAAAGGGATATCGATATAACCAAGGGGAGCTCGCCATGACCTTGTGCTGATTGAAAAGTCTCACCGAAAGGAAATAAGCCTAGGAAGAATAAAGTGATATTTCCAAAAGGTCGTGTCGACTAATACCTGCTTTGCCGATAGCTATTAAGAAGAAAAATCACATCAGGGAGACACAATTAGTGTCTCACCGACATGAAATTTAATGTGGACCACCTTTGACCGCCTAATAATCTTATGTGGCATATGTCTAAGCAATCATAAGAAGCTAAAGGAATGGCCTATTGGCCATTGACCGATTGACTACAACCTTGAAGGAGACCAATAGAACAAAAACTAGATGGATTCCTTCTGATATCAAAGGGTGATGGATCAGCTTAGGTGATGATGTTCAGATCTAGCAACGAGTCTCATGATGCTCCAGAAGACAGTCAACATGCAATAGAAGTCTAGAACATGAAGGAGGCCAGAAGAACGAGGAAACTATGACTCGCAGGGATAGTTATAGTGACCACTGGTGAGAGGCAGATCAGTATTAATGGAAAAATTCTTTTAGAGCATTCAAGGTGGCCCTGATAGAGTTCAAGGATGGACACAAGAGGCCAAAGTAAATGTGGCAGCTGCAAAATATCTAAGAGGATTCCCGGAACAATCTCTCACCAGCATGGACAGCAAGTATTCACATTGAATGCGGCTTTGACACTCTTTAGAAAGATCTGAGAGACGACTCTCTTGGAAGCAGATATTTTGTAAACCCTAAAGACAGGGGACAACGCATTCTTTCTTGGTACATTTTGTATATATGGCATTCTTGCCTATTTGTAAGGGTTAGATTTCTAAGGTTATAACTTCTAGGGTTAGAAAAGAAGAAGTTTTAGAATACATAGGAAAATAAAGGAAAGATAGAGGAGACAAAAATGCATCCTGATTCTTTGTAATAGGAGCTTCTTTTGTCTTCTTAGTTAGGAATTAGATTCAGCAGAAGCCTGTAATGTATCTTTCAAGTTTTCTTAATATATATGGAAACAATTTAGAGTCATAGATTTTCTGTACACTTGTGATTGTGCTAGCTTTGTAATTGTTGCTTATCTATTTCACTAACAGTAGAAGAAACCATATCTTAATCTACTTCAGATTGTGTTTCAGAATGGTGTTCATCTTAAGTTAATCATTTGATTTGTGAAGCCTTCAAGGACTGGAATGTTATTTTGGTGTTTTATTTAAAATGGTAACTAGTACTCTATTGTAGAAATCAACACTATGAATGAATGCAACTATGTGTTAATCACAAGTTAGTTTTGTTCTTCAGTTTTAGTTTACAATTCCTTGAAGGATAACAAGTCTGGTTAAGATAGGTGAATTATCATTCTTTCTGTCCCAAAGCTCTGACCCATCTTTTTATATTTCTTTAAAACCCCTCTGTTAGAGTAGGTTTAAATTCAAGCTTGATCTTAGAACAATCCAAAACCTCACACCAGCAGGCCCCTTGAACATTACTACTATATTGACCACTGAGGGACATCAGCACAGTTGAGAACCAACTATGAAGACCTTGGGAGCTAAGATATTCATGTGTTATCTTTCTCTTTCAGGAGAAACAGAATAGCAATATCCTGTTTAACTATTGTTGTGTCATTTGGACCGTCAACACAGCTAAATGAATCGACTATTGACTTTGCTGCATTCTTCTATTTTTTCTTTCAAGGACTAGGTTAGATTCTCCTCATTTTTCTTTCTTCCTTCAATATCTTTAGTTAGCTTCATCGCCACAGATTCCATTTCAAGCTTTAGGGAAGCATTTTCCTTAGCAAGCTTTTCACACTCTTCTGTTACTTCTTTTAGGGTTTGATTTAGATGGACATCTTCTAGGCCTTTTCTTTCTTTTTGCTTCAACTGACCACATAGTTCCTTCCTCTTTTCCCTTGACTCATTTATTTTATCCTTCAGTGATTGAATGAATTTTTTGGCAGCCAGAATATTTTCTTTTAGTTCCATGACTTCTACTTTAAACTGATCAAGATCATCAAGTGCCACCATAAGCTATTGTTGAAGACCACATGTGTCCATTGTAATCTAAGATCCACCTTAAGTTGTTAAGCTTAGAAGAGTAACCTGCTCTGATACCAATTGTTGGACACTAGGAACACTGAGAGGGGGGTGAATCGGTGTTCTACAATATTTGAATTTCAAATCAGATCTTAAACTATCAACAACAATATTTAACCTTTAATAGCATTCATAGCATATAAATAGAAGGAAACATGCAAACTCATTAAAGAGACAATGTGAACACCATAACACCAAAAAATTTATGTGGAAACCTTGTTAGGGGAAAAACCATGGTGTAGATTAATCCACAATGTATACTCTATTAAAAGTATGATCAAAAGGGAATGCACTTGCATTCAGGCACACTATCTAGAGCTCACTGCTCAAAATAGGGAAGGCTCACTGCCTTACAAAATATTTGAGATTACAAAAAAATGTTGAACTAAGAATATAGCATCTAAAAATACCTAGATTTAGTTCTAGTGAGGCACATAAAAAATATTCTCATGGACCTTTCATCCAATTCGCACTTCTACTCTACTCTACTCTGCTTTCCTACAAAAAAACCCTTTTGCTACACAAACAAAATTCACTTCAACAAATCTTCTGATATTAGCTCATACAGCTACTCTACAATTTTTCACTCACACACCTTCTCACTTCTTGATCCACATCACAAAAATGATTTACCGATCTCACATATATACCCACTAACAAGATTTTATTACTATATGCCAGCTTCAAACAAAATACAATATTCTTCCACGTGTTGGCTCAAATCACCAATTAGAATTAATGCGTACTTGTACAAGTCGGCTAGACTATAGTAGGGACCCAAAACAAAATTCCCAATGCAAGAAATAGTTAAACAACTATTCCTCATACATTTGTGACACACTATACACAACAGGTCAGACATAATAAGAAAATAAACAACAAGTCATTCTATCGAATCTCCAAACCTGTACACCAATCAATGCAACATTACAAAACTTACCAATCAGGTACCATACAGGCTTGAAAGGCTTCCTTGGGGATCCACACAACAAAATAATGATCTGGTGAAGTATTTAGATCAACTTATCAACCGAATACTCTGTTCTTCATGATTTTTTTTGGTAGAATACAGTCTTCTACTTTTCCTGTTGGTATGAGCTACTTCTAAACTGTGGACCACACTAATAACTCTAGTTGCCATCAATGATAATACTAGCAACCAATAATAATGGTTAACAATCCCAATTGTAACACTACTCAAGGACCACTTGTAAAAATAGATAACCAAGTATGATCTAGGATGAAGATGACCATAACATATCTTAAATAGATGAATATAATTATAGTTGAGGTTTCAATCCAAACAATACAAATGTCACCATATAACAAATTAATAAGATTATCAGGTGAAAGGTTAATAAGACAATTCACATATTGAATCCTTCTAGACAATTCAACCATCATACACTTGGTTGACTAACACAAGGTGTATAACCCTTAGGTTTAAAGATGACTATACCTTAGTCGCACACATAACCCAATAACACTTTATACAGTAAACTCCATTCTCTCCTTCAATTCATCCTTTGCTTCTATTCTTTTATTTATAAACTGTATGAGTGGGTACGCAACCCTTTCTAGGTTCCTTTTTTCATAGACATTTTCGCAGTCGACTACCACCCACTTAGGTGAAGTTGGGGATCAGAAAACTTGTTAGGGATATTTTAACAACATATGGGGTATAGAACCCATCCCAAATAATTTGAAAAAACTCAGTCATGCATATTACATTTGAATAAATAAGTCCTAATACTAAACATATTGAAAATGAAACCTTTAGTGAGGATTGTATCTATGAGAAATTAGATACAGGTTCTGAATGAATATCACATTTATAAAAAAAATATAATCTAATCATTTTTGGGTGATGATAATTGTGTACAACATACAAATGTACTATAGGGATCTTGGCAATAATGTCTTATATTTCCTTTATTTGACCTTTGTTGATCATTATGTGGTTGGAAGATATTCAAGGGCATCTTGCAATATAACAAGAAGAATAACCTTTAGCTTAAGAAGTGAAACTCCTAGGAGAGTGGATGTCTTTTAGCATTAAGGAAATAATCCTATTTAGGTTTATCACCTACTAGAGGAGAACTCTACTTTCCATAAGGTAAAATTTAGTCACATATTCTCCAAGTGATCATCATGGTATGATTATAATAATTTAGCACAATCTCATCACATTGTTAATGTCCACAAAGTGCAAGGGGGATAACATATAAATTCACTATAATATCAAATGGTAACAAGATTCTATGAAATAAATTAATGTCACAATCCAATTGAGGGCACTAAATTCCTACCAATTCCAACCTTGATAGTATTGCCTAGGGATGTTAGGAACTAGAGTATCTTTCCAATGGGTCAAATTACAAGTTGAAACAACTTGCACATCAGATACAATATCATATGCACATATTATGATATCCTTGATTATCTTCCATTCAGATAGTATAAAATGGTATTTCCAAATAAGATTTATCTAAATAACTATCAAACAACACCATGAGTGCAATACTCAAATTTTGTTGAACAGAGCATTTCAGCACCCATTATTTTTACTAGTTATCATGTATCAAAAAATTATATATAAAAGATTGTTAACTTGGAATATGAAGACCATTAGGGATGTAGAAACCCAAGCTTTGTTCATCTAGGGACAACATTAAAATCGCCATATGATGGATTATGAACAAGGGTTTAACTTGAGACCAAAGGAATGGTCGATGGAAGCCAAAATTCTAAACACAATCCAAAAACACTCATAGATACAATTTGGGTATAACCAAAAAATCCCATATATTACCCCTGTTGCAAGTATGCATGAGTATGGTGGTGTTGCCATTAATGTTGTCATTGATGTCAACATAATATAAGTTGTTGCAGAGAAAGGAAACAAGTGATTTCAAGTGGTTCATGTATAGTTGAGATACTGTAGAGATATTGTGAGTACATGGATCTATCTTTATGGTGTTGTAGGTGTGCTGATAAGATGAGTTACCAAGTGCTTTTGAGAAAATTAATAAATAGTGAAGACAAAATTGGGTATGTGTTCAGAATGTGCTCTGATATGTGCTCCACATTTCTTTTGTGTTGATCCTATGCTTGTTTGGATTTGAAGTGTTGTTTAAGGACATCCTTGGGTGATATATCCTAGATTATAGTTTTTGGTTTGATGAAGAGTGAAAGTTCAGTTCATCAGTTTGTGAAATGACCTGATAGAGTTGTCTGTTTGTGGACTAGGAGAAATGTATCTACTCCACATTCCTCTATTAGTTTGTTTCATGTCTTTTGGATCTAGAAGAAGGCTTGTAATGGTGTTATCTATGTTCTATCAAAGGTTTTCATGGTTTGGTGCTCTAGAAGACTAGTTTCAAAGTTACTATGTGTGTTTGTATAGTCCAGATGGATTGATGGAAAGTGTTCTATGTATGAAGGTTGTTGCAGTCACCACAAATGAATCTAAAGGAATCTAATATGTGTTCCAATGTATGGTGAAGCATGTTATGTGGTTTGCATGTTATCCTCTTGTTATGAAAGTGTGAACTTCAAAGTTCATTGGTGTTTTCATTAGGTTTGGCCAACCTGGTGTTTACACATCATGCAAAGGATAAGTATCAATAAGGAAACATGTGATTGATCCAAGATGTTGTTTTGGGTCCTAGTTAAGTGTTGGTTTGGTCCGCTCTCATTCTCATTCACTGTGGGAATGTTGAGTTGCTGACCTAATTTGAATTTATAAAATGAAGAGTGTGTAGCCGACCTTGGAGAAAGTTTCTAAGGTTGAAGATGGTATAAATACAAGGAAAGATGTTAAGAATTGTAGCAAAAAATGTGAGAAGCAAGGTAGATGTAAGAAATTGTGTGAAATTGGACTGAGGAAGTGAGGAATTCAATGTGTTAGACTCCTAAAAGTAGTGAGTTGATGGTGTCTCCAATTCTCTAATCAAGGTTGTGGATGTGTGCAAGTTGTTGTGGTGGATCTTCTGTTGCATTGAGATAATGTTCTTTGTGTAACATTCTTCTTTCTATCTTCCTTTATCTGTAGGTAGTGATCCTCCCATTTAGACAGTGAGTCCTATCTTAGGGAAATGAGCCCTTTGGTAGTGAGCCTCTTTGTAAACAGTTTTGCAATTACTCTTATATTGTGTGTTTATCCTCACTATGGTTTTTCCCTTATTGGGGTTTCCACTTAAATTTGGTGTTTCTTGTGTTTTCTTTTTGTTATCTATACTTCATGCTCATACTTAATAATAGATGAAAGTGGATGTGGAATTGTTTAAGGCCTATGGTGAATGTGATTCGATACAACTAATTCACACCCCCCTCTTAGTTTTCATGTTCATTTCAACAATTGGTATCAAAGCTTTGGTTCCTCGAAGAAGAGCTTAACCACTTGAGGAAGATCCAATGGCACACAAATTGACAATCCTTGTGTTTGATGGATCTGACTATAGTTTCTGGAAAGTTCAGATGAGAGGTTACCTGATCTCTCTTGGCTACAAGACTTGGAAAGTTGTTGATACAAAATATGTTGAGCCAACAAGTGGTCCTTCTTCTGCAGATGAGATTTCTACCTATGAAGAAAATTAAAAAGCAAGGTATGCAATCTATAGTGCTTTATCTAAGACTAAGCTAACAAAATTTATTTTATTAGGCACTACTTATGAAGTCTGGGAAAAGTTTAAAGATATCTATGAAGGAATTGATAGAGTCAAATTATCAAAGAAGTTAACAGTTAAGTGCAGATATGAGAACTTGAAAATGGAAGAAGGTGAAGACATTGCAAGGTACTTTTAGAGGGTTGGCATTGCAGTAAATGAAGTAAAAAATTAAAGAGGTACTTTGACAGATGAAGATGTAAAGGAGAAGATTCTAATGACCCTACCGGAGAGCTATAGTGACAAGCTCTCATCCATTGAAGAAGTTTATGATCCAAATAAATTCACTAAAGAATAGCTATTTGGCACCTTGACCACATTTGAAATGAGGAAATTTGGAAAAGAAAAGGAGAAATAAAAAATAACCTTCAAAGCCACAAAGTCAGAAGATGATCCGGATAGTGAAGGTTCAGAGGAGTTGGAAGCAAATTTTACAAGGAAATTGAAGAAATGTACTGACAAGTACAAAGGTATGTTACCTTTTAAATGTTTTAGTTGTGGAAATATTGGTCACTATGCTTCAAGATGTCCAAATAGAGCCATACACAAGAAGAGCAAGGACAATAGAGACAAAAATTTCAAGAAATTATATTATGTTAGAGAAGATGCTAGAATTTCTGATGATGAATCTAATATTAAGGGTGATAAAGATGAATGCATGTTTCTAGCCTTAGAGAATAAATCAATGTCTACTAACTTTGGAATATGTGCAAGGGAATGTGGTCCAAAAAATAATAAGGAAGAGTTGGAAGGTACTCTGGTTTCTGCCTTTCATGCTAGACAAGATGAAGATTATTGGCTAATTGATAGTGGTTGCTCAAATCATATGACTGGAGACAAAATTAAGTTTACTAAACTTGAAAAATATGATGGAGGATTAGTCATGTTTGGAGATGATTCTAATGCAAAGATTGTTGGAAAAGGAACAATTTATTTTGATGGAAAACACAATACTGATGATGACTATTATGTTAAAGGCTTAAGGCATAATATTTTGAGTATTGGAAAAATGTGTAGCAAAGTATTTAAGCTTGTGTTTCAAGATAATACTTGTGAGATCAGAAAAGGGTCCATAATTGTGGTAGTTGCAGGAAGAACATATGGAAACATTTATTAGCTTAAGGGTGTTGATGGTTAGTGTTTTGTGTCTCAAGTTAATGAAAGTTGGTTGTGGCACTAGAGGATGGGACATGTAAACTTTGACAATCTGATTAGGATTGGTTCAAGAGAAGATTTCAGGGATCTACCAAAAATCACAAAGCCTACCAATACTATTTGTAGAAGTTGTCAGTTCGGAAAACAAACAAGTTACAACTTTAAAGGAAAGGAACAATCAAATACTGAGATGTTGGATTTGATTCATATAGATCTTTGTGGTCCTACAAGAACAAGAAGTCTTAATGGTGATAGGTATTTTATTCTTTTAATTGATGATTATTCTAGAATGACATGGGTTACTTTTCTTAGGGAGGAAGTTCAATCTCTAGATATATTCAAGGTGTTCAAGACTATGGTAGAGAATGAAGTGAATCTGAAAATAAAAATTTTAAGGTTTGATAGGGGTGGAGAATTCACCTCCAATGAGTTTAATATGTTTTGTGAAGAGCATGGCATAAAGAGGTATCTTTTTGCTCCTAGAACTCCTCAATAGAATGGATTTGTTGAAGAAGAATCGAACAGTTCAGGAAGCTACAAGGACTATGATGGAAGAGGAAATGTACCTGAGGTATAATGGAGACAAGCAATTCACACTATTGTCTATATTCTTAACAAAGTTCAGATCAAAAGAAACAACACAAAGACTCCTTATGGACTATGGTATGGAAAAATTCCTATTGTTAAGTACTTTAAGGTGTTTGGAAGCAAATGTTATATTAAAAGAGATGATGAGAACCTAGGAAAGTTTGATGCAAGATGTGATGAAGGTATTTTCCTTGGATATTCAACCAAAAGAAAAACATATAGATGCTACAAAAAAAGATTGAGAAAGATTGTTGAAAGTGCAAATGTAAAAGTTGATGAAAATATGCACAAATCAGTTGAAAAAGATGAACCAAATGAACTTGTTTGCAAATAGGAGCAAGAGAATAATAAGGAAAAAGAAGAATGGATTGAAGAAGAAGAAGCTCCAAAACCTGCTCCTAAGACTCCAAAATATGTATAGAAAAATCATTCAAAAGAATAGATAATTGGAGACCAAGTGTAACATCCCACTATGCAACCCCGAAGGGTAAGAGCCAAAAGAGGACCAAATAATTTTTTTTTGAGAACATATAGAATCACTTACACATAATGCAGTTGTCAATATGATATATCGACAACAAACATGGCCAAGCATGGCCGAATACACTACCGAAAGGAGAGGACTAATCCACTCTCTAGAGAAAATCTGAATAGGAGCAAACAAAATAGCTCCAAAATTTTTGCTCCGGAACCCCCCTTGCTCAGGAATTTCCTACTTTGGAACCTTTTGCTCTGGAACCTTCTGCTTCAGAACTACCTGCTTTGGAACTTCCTGCTTTGAAACTTTTTTCTTCGAAACTTTACAGACTATTACAAGAAGGAAATACATAGCCCAAGCCCTTGCAAAACATTCCTAGACATGCATAATGCTCACCACACAAGAGAAGGATAACAAAGGATACTAAATTCATTTTAAAGAAAAAATGAGATTCCTATATTCATTCAACCATTATGTATCAATAAGAAAGGAAAATACAACAATAAACAAGTGCTTGACACCCACACCAAGTCACCAAAACTAGAATAATCAGGCATACCATTATTCTCATTATCATTTGATTACAACATACTTCATGAGGATGGTCCAATAACAATATTTCAATTACAACTTTAGGACTTAGGGTCAAAGAATTATACATTTATAACATTTACATTAATAAGAAAGCATGAAGAGAAGGAGACAAGAGAGCACAAAAGAAGGAGCACAAACTCGAAGTAGATCCACCACGCCGAGATCTTCAGTCTCTAATGGTGGTTTGCAATGCCACCCAACCATGAGGTACCCGCAAGTCCACCCCACCGTTTTCATGGAGATAGTCACATAGCCTAGAGACTCAAGCAAGATTCAAGCACAAAGGTATTGGCTTACACACATGCCAATCACAATGAATGCACTACATTCAAAATAAAGCTAGACATTCCAATTAGGGGTGGCTATCATATGTGTCAAAACAACTCAATTCACACAAGGGAGAAGAGTAGAATCCATGAAACTACATAAAATATTTAATGCATCAACATGAAGTAAGAGAACATTCCAACACATGGAATATGTGGCATACAAGTTACTCACATGGAAATCACATGCCACACACGCCACTCATAAGAGAAATCAATGAAATACAATCCATTACAATTAAGATGCCAATCACTCATAAGAGGAATTAAATGAGATACATTCCATTCTACAAGACATGAACATAGTATTCAAACCCAACACCAAAAGAGGAAAGAACATACATATTTCGAGTGTTACTCAAAATAGGATATAGATGCTAGAGTGCAAGCATAGGGAGAGTCATAACATGTGCCCAAAGGAATGGCATCAAAGAAAATTGGCATCATTTCATACAATAAGAATGCACAATTACAAAAGTCCCATGTTCCACAAACGGGCATGTATTCCCAACCATCCTTAGCCTATAAGAGCACTAAAGGCATGCAAGGGTATCCAATAAACCATAAATGACTTCCATGACTCACTCTAATACCTAGTCCTAAGATTCATCTCATTCCATATGAACAAGTAAATATAGTCAAAACAATAGTGCAACTCATAATGAAATTCACATCCGAAAACACAAGGCATTCACACCTCTTGCGACACTATTCACATTTTTACACTAAAATAGCAAATCATAAATTTAAACTAGCAAACGGATTTGAAACGATCTCATTCAAAGAATTCACATACATTTTCTATCATTCCCTATTATAATATGCAATAATATTATCAAAATTCCACTTTTAAATAAAGTCTAAATTTTCACACATAACCAGGTTCCACTATTGATGGAGTTTGAAAATGCTTAAAATTTCAAAGTTCAAAAATAAAAAATGTAAGAATACCCTTTTGGTCTAAATGTACCAAACAACACATTTTTAACATAAAAACACCCATTTGTTTTAAACCAAACCCACTTTTCACAAATAACTAGGGTTCACCATTGATGGAGCTTGAAAATGATTAAAATTTCAAATTTGAAAAATAAAAAATTAAAGAATACCCTTTTGATCTAAATGTACCCAACAGCACAGTTTAACATAAAAATAACAATTTTTGCCTTCAATTAAAAAATTGGCATGATAAACCCATATTTGAGAACATTCTCAAAATTTTCACAAAATAAATTCTGCATTCTCAAATTGATCCAAATAAAAGTCATAGAATGATTCTAACATACTACCAATGCATTTAGAATCATTTAAACCCTTTAAAATCAAGTAATATGAAAAAATGACAAAATACCTTCATTTCCAAGCAAAAAATTCACATGAGTAGATGTTTGAATACAATCCACGAGAGCACAGAAAATTGCAGCCATCACTTCCTTTCTCCATTCCTATCCAAATGCAACTGATCCCATGAAATTTCATGTCCAATTCCTCCCACAATGAACAAATCAATTTGTCAGCAAAAAAGGGTTTTTCCCTCACATTTTCTCTTCCAAAATATGCTATAGCAAAAATGAATTCTCTTTTTCCTTTTTAAACTCTTTTTTCCATTTCACTTTTTGAAAAGCCATATTAAGAATTATCTTTTAATATATACTAATTTATATAATTTTCCTTCTTTTCCCAATTTATAATTTACACAATCAATTTATAGCATAAATTAACATTCAACATAAAATCACAATTTATCTTTTTTTATAAGCACAACTTAAAATTAAATAATAAATAATGCTTACAATTTCCTAAATGAATCTAATCACACAAATTAAGCAATTACGGTCAAACAGAATACACATAATCCTAATTATCCCTTTTAAATATTAAATTCCCCTATTTAATCATAAAATGCATTTCCTAAATTAAAATTTATGGAAAAATACAATTTAACTCAAAAGCTGAGACATTCTTCACAGACTGACCACATAAGAGATTAAGGTTTTTCAGAACATGACCAATCACGATATCTGAGGTTTGCACTAATTAATCAAAGACATATCATACCCAACTAGGTATGATGATAAGGGTTCAGGTCAAGGGTTGGCCAATGTGCTATCTTCGGTTAACCACTATCAAGGAAGGTATGCTCAGACTTGTGAAGCTAGGTGGAGTTGATACCTGGTACCTATAACATATACACAACAGTCTACCTATGCATATACATATATACATAGTTGAAGCACATACTACATCTTGACTGTAGTTAACTACCATATATATCAATTAATTGCATCATCATAGCTAATCATGATAACCTTTCACTTAATCAACAATATCTAACTTCATTATAATAACATTTAACATTTAAAATATCAAGTCAAAATCAAAATACTATTTTACACAAGTTGGAGTTAGAGAGGTGTTACATCCTCCCTCCCTAAGATTTGACTTACTCTTGGAAGTCACATAACACAATATGCAGTCGTGTGACACATTAGTACTCAAAATCTATTAATTAGCATAAAAAAATTGTACTTCATCCCAAAGATGAGAAATATAACATACATCATTCATCACTAAACGAAATAGAAAGGACATCATTTTAGCATTCACCTTTCTAAGAATCATTATCAATATATTGACATATGTCTTATAAAATCTTAACATAAAACAAGATAACATGGTTAATTTTGCTAACGTCACATGTGCCACAATTCTCAAAATAAGCATTTATTTTAACATCCACATTCATACAAGGATAGGTCAAGATACACATTAGCTCCACTAAATATAGGGTAAAGAAGATGCATAAGCACTCAATTCTTTTCAAAACACGATTGTTTGCAACAACATTTATTTTCCACACATTTCCAATCTCACATATTAGAACATATTTGGCATCATTTTCAACAAAATATAACAATACACACTTTCTAAAGCATAATAAGCCAACTTTTAAACTATTCATATGAAACCATATCCAAGATGAAACATGCATTTATATATAAATACATAATTACATCACTGGGAATCACATCACAAGGCTACACAAGGGTCCATCTAGACACCGGTAAGCAACATACTAATCCATGATACATAATCCATGAGCCAAGAGCCAATATCCATCTCACACAATCCATACCTCACACTCGGTGGTTTGATGTTGTTAGGCCACACACACACAGTGAGACCATCCAAACAAGACCACAGTGACCTATCTCTTGTTAAATAAGGTTGTTAGCCTCCAAGAGATAGTCATCACACATAGGTGGGTAGTAGGTCCTAGCTGTGTAACAGCCTCACTTACCCCCATCTTCAAAGTTCCCTACATCTACTTCCTCGTATACACTCAACCGAGTTCGGCTCTCCTGTTCTCGATGATGAATCACATTACAACACAAGACCAACATTTGAAAACAACAAATAGAAAACTAGTTTAGCCACCAAAGATCATAAATAATTATCAAATAAAGATTCAATTTCAGCAATAAAGCAAGAAATGTGCACAATTTCAACACTAAATCATATGTAACCTTAAGGGCTACGAGCAAAGAAATTTCACAATTTGTGGCTAAACCATCATAATCAAGATAAATCATTTTTTTGTCAATCCTCAAAGACAAAATAAAAGTCATCAATAACCAAAAGAAGATTCACAATCTCTGAAATGACACAATACACAACTATGTGACTAAATTAGCCACCCAATGAGGAAGGAGAGAACAACGTTTGACTATCACAATAGGCCCTCATGTGTGATGGAGTGGGCACACCAACCCCATGGCATGAGGTGTACTCCTTGGCTACACCTCGCATCATGTCATCATGCGGCATGGACTCCCGAAGTGGCCCACACACTACTTGGCTATCCACATGGAATGTGCACCTCGGCCACATCCCGCATCGCATCTCAGTGCAACATGGTCATACGATAGTTGGAGAAGGCACGTACTAGTTGTATGTCGCATGGTAGTGTGTTTATGGCTCCGTAGAAGTAGGCACGCACATAACACACCCTACATAGCGATACCTCGTGGAAAGGGCACACGTAGGTACTCACCATAGCCATAGGTATACATGGCTAGGGCATGCCCATATGCCAACCAACCTAAACACTATCAAGAGAAACATGAGTGTCCCTCTACAAGTGTACGAGGCCCCATCATTCTCATCACACAAGTAGGATATCATAACACAATCTCATAGTGCACCTTCATGTGTCTGAGCATGTGGCATCATCACCAGCACTATGTCAGAACATAAGTGTGGTGTGGCATCATATCTATGGCATCGTGGTAGGACACGTGTAGATACAAAATATATAATTCATATATGAGTATAAAAATATGAGGCTACTCGATCCTCACCTCTCATGTGGACGAGGTCGACTTGCTAATGCCAGCTCAACGCCCCTACAAGCAGCCAGACAATACTAACAAACCAATGCTATTGTGCACAAAACTGTGGGGATTAGGCTAGCACATATGGATCAGGTACCCTGATCCATCATAAGGGGAAGTAGTGAGTACTTTCCTCAGGATTGGTTGAGCTAAAAACACTTCATGCCGAAATATGCGTACATTGTACACTCCGCCCAAGGAGCTTTGTGGTTGCTACTACCCCATCACAGATTGAGGAACTAGAGAACCAAAAGAAGAGATTCTACGAAACTAACTTTTCATTACTCTTAATATATATATAAATTTCAACCACATGGGTTGGTCCTCAATCAAGTAACAAATATACAAACACACATAATGGTATGGTTAATCTCACACCCCAAATACAACATATCCTCCATGGATGGGTACACAGTCTCACCATCCCATGGGCACACAAAGCAAGTATGACGTATTCACAACACTCAACATGTGCACTAACACATGATGTTTACATAATAGGGAGTACCTTTTTCCAATTTCCTCTTACCAAATAAAACTTTATCCACCTCTAATTATGCAAGATCAATACAACTTTCCAAGAACATGTACTCCCAACATCCATACAATACATCATAGTGCTACATGGAGTAATTCAGCAATGCCATAATAACTCTCACATTCACATTCACTATTATTAAGTGGTAAATCACCTTACTACACACATATGTTAACCACATTTATTTCCCACACATAGTGCAATATCATTACAATTTTTACTCAAGACAAGGTATGCAACATTATCATCTCAACATACATTTAACATTTTTCATTTATCATTAACATGCCAATGGTTTCACTATTCCCTTTTTCTCTAAACTTTTACTTAATTCAGAATGATTTTCTATTCAAATTCATACATGTTCCATGATTATGAATGCAAATTGGGGACTTAGGTCCTTTACCCAAGGTTGATCTAATAAAACAAACCTTCATGAATGTATACACATTTTCTCATAAGAGACAAGCATACCATGGATTTCAATACACCACACACTCAAAGACATGCATCTTCGTTAAACCAATGAGAAGAGAGAGAAAGAGAGAGGGATTTACAATTCTGACATAGGCACAAATGCAAACATGGTTTCATCATCACACAATCACTTCCACACAAATTCATCAATCATAAGAGAGCATGCAATAATTCTCTATAACTAAAAACATGATCATTCATGTTCTATTACCATAATTATAATCTCAATGCAATATAACATACAAAAGCAACTCCAAAACTACAGAGGTTCAATCAAGCAATCACTTGCACAAGGAGGTAAACCACAAGAAGACATACGCTATAAACTTGCATGTTGATGAGAAACAACAAGACTCAAGAAGAGAATACACACAAATGGTACTTCTTGGCACCCTCAAGGTCAAATAGACCTTCCCACAACATGAACAAAGAAACCAAGCAAGGGTAATTTTAGGTAACACATGTCACCTGCAACCCACCAACAAGCTAAGGTCCAACATGCCCACCCACAAGACATGATATAGGAAAGAAATCAATCTCAACCTTAGGAGATTCTCAACCAAGGGAATCACTCCAATCCCATAGGGTAAGGTAAGACCTAGGAGGTATCATTCCTCCACAACACAAGCCAGGGTTGGGAAACTCAACCCTTTAAAATGCCATACTAAGGCACTCAAGGCAAGAGGTTCTATGACTATCTTTCCACAACAAGCACTTGGAACACACACATCAAGCACACTGCAACCACACGAGCTACAACTACACTCTGGGATTGATCAAGGGTCACAACCCTATACATGAAAGAGCCACACATCAAGAAGGAGACCAATTTGAATACACTTCTTGGTAGGGTCAAGGGTCTAACTAACCCCCACACAAAAACATTCCTCAATAGGACATGCAAGGAGTGGAAAAAAACAACACTTGTTGCTATCCACCACACACAACACACTAAGCAAGTAACAACCATAAGCAAGGATCCTAATGCTGCAACATGGGCTCTACCACTAACTCTACCTCTAGCTCTACCCCTAGGGGCATCCTAAAGGAAACAAGGAACACATCAAAATAGATCATCACAAGGATGGTCTATACTCCATACTAAGGAATGAAAGCTAATCAACAAAACCATGAAAACAATATAGCAAATTCACGCCACACATGCAAAACACAACATAACATAGAAGGCTCAAGTACACGAGAGCTCCCAATGTGTGAATATGGGCTCTGATACCAGATGTAATATCCCGCTATGCAACCCTGAAGGGTAAGAGCCAAAAGATGACTAGATAATTTTTTTTTAGAACATACAAAATAACTTACACATAATGCAGTTGTCAATACGATATATCGACAACAAATATGGCCAAACATGGCCAAATGCACTACCAAAAGGAGAGGACTAATCCACTCTGTAGAGAAAATCTGAACAGGAGCAAATAGAATAGCTCTAGAAATTTTGCTCTGGAACCTCCCTTGCTCTGGAACCTTTTGCTCCTGAACCTTCTGCTTCGAAACTACCTACTCTGAAACTTCTTGCTCCGGAACCTTTTGCTTTAGAACTTTGTAGACTATTACAAGAAGGAAATACACAACCCAAGCCCTCACAAAACCTTCCTAGACACGCATAATGCTCACCACATAAGAGAAAGATAACAAAGGATATTAAATTCATTTTAAAACCCAAATGAGATTTCTATATTCATTCAACCATTATGAATCAATTAGAAAGGAAAAACAAGAATAAACAGGTGCTCGACACCCATACCGAGTCACCAAAATTAGAATAATTAGGCATACCATTATTCTCATTATCATTTGATTACAACATCCTTCATGAGGATGGTCCAATAATAATATTTCAATTACAAGCTTAGGACTTAGGGTCCTAGAATTATACATTTATTACCTTTACACTAATAAGAAAGCATAAAGAGAAGGGGACAAGAGAGCACAAAAGAAGGAGCACAAACTCAAAGTAGATCCACCATGGCAAGATCTCCAGTCCCTAATAGTGGTTTGCAATGCCACTCAACCATGTGCTAATCGCAGGTCCACCCCATCATGCTCATGGAGATAGTCACATGGCCCAAACACTCAAGAAAGATTCAAGCACAAAGGTATAGGCTTACACACACGCCAATCACAATGAATGCACTACATTGAAGATAAGGCTATACATCCCAATTAGGGGTAGCTATCATATATGTCAAAGCAACTCAATTCATAAAAGGGAGAAGAGTAGAATTCATGCAACTACATAAAACATTTAATGCATCAGCATGAAGTAAGAGAACATTCCAACACATGGAATACATGGCATACAAGCTACTCACACATCGAAATCACATGCCACACATGCCACTCATAAGAGAAATCAATGAAATACAAGCCATTACAATTAATATTCCAATCACTCATAAGAGGAATTAAATGAGATACATTCCATTCTACAAGACATGAACATAGTATTCAAACCCAACACCAAAAGAGGAAAGAACATACATATTTCAAGTGTTACTCAAAATAAGATTTAGATGCTAGAGTGCAAGCATAGGGAGAGTCATAATGTGTGCCCAAAAGAATGGAACCAAAGAAAATTGGCATCCTTTCATACAACAAGAATTCACAACTACACAATTCCCATACTCCACGAATAGACATGTATTCCCAACCATCCTTAGCCTATAAGAGCACTAAAGGCATGTAGGGGTATCCAATAAACCATAAATGACTTCCACGACTCACTCTAGTACTTAGTCCTAGGGTTCATCTCATTCCATATGAACAAATAAATATATTCAAAATAATAGTGCAACTCACAATGGAATTCACATCTGAAAGCACAACGCATTCACACCTCTTGCGACACTATTCACATTTTTACACTAAAATACCAAATCAGAAATTTAAACAAGCAAACGGATTTGAAACGATCTCATTCAAAGAATTCACATACATTTTCTATCATTCCCTATTATAATATGCAATAACATTCTCAAAATTCCACTTTTAAACAAAATCCAAAATTTCACACATAACTAGGTTCCACCATTGATGAAACTTGAAAAAGTTTAAAATTTCAAAATTCAAAATTCAAAAATGTAAGAATACCCTTTTGGTCTAAATGTACCAAACAACACACTTTTAACATAAAAACACCCATTTGTTTTAAACCAAACCCAATTTTCACAAATAACCAGGGTTCACCATTGATGGAATTTGAAAATGCTTAAAATTTCAAATTTGAAAAATAAAAATGTAAGAATACCCTTTTGATCTAAATGTACCCAACAACACACTTTAACATAAAAATAACAATTTGTGTCTGCAATTAAAAATTTGGCATGATAACTCCATATTTGAGAAAATTATCAAAAATTTCACAAAATGAATTCTACATTAAATTGATCCAAATAAAAGTCATAGAATGATTCTAACATGCTACCAATGCATTTAGAATCATTTAAACCTTAGAATCAAGTAATATGAAAAAATGACAAAATACCTTCATTCCCAAGCAAAAAATTCACATGAGTAGATGTTTGCATACAATCCACGAGAGCACAGAAAATTGCAGCCATCACTTCCTTTCCCCATTCCTATCCAAATGCAACTGATCCCATGAAATTTCATGTCCAATTGCTCCCACAATGAACAAATCAATTTTTCAGCAAAATAGGGTTTTTCCCTCACATAAAATGAATTCACTTTTTCCTTTCTAAATTGCTTTTTCCATTTCACTTTTTGAAAATCCATATTAAGAACTATCTTTTAATATATACTAATTTATATAATTTTCCTTCTTTTCACAATTTATAATTTACACAATCAATTTATAGCATAAATTAGCATTCAACATAAAATCACAATTTATCTTTTTTTATAAGCACAACTTAAAATTAAATAATAAATAATGCTTACAATTTCCTAAATGAATATAATCACATAAATTATGCAATTACGGTCAAACAAAATACACATAAGCCCAATTACCCCTTTTAAATATTAAATTCCCCTATTTAATCATAAAATGCATTTCCTAAATTAAAATTTATGGAAAAATGCAATTTAACTCAAAAGTTGAGACATTCTTCATAAACTGATCACATAAGAGATTAAGGTTTTTCGGAACATGACCAATCACGGTATTCGAGGTTTGCACTAATTAATCAAAGACATATCATACCCAACTAGGTATGATGATAAGGGTTCAGGTCAAGGGTTGGCCAATGTGCTATCTTCGATTAACCACTATCAAGGAAGGTATGCTCAGACTTGTGAAGCCAGGTGGATTTGATACCTAGTACTTGTAACATATACACAACGGTCTACCTGTGCATATGCATATATACATAGTTGAAGCACATACTACATCCTAACTGTAGTTAACTACCATATATATCAATTAATTGCATCATCATAGCTAATCATGATAACCTTTCACTTAATCAACAATATCTAACTCCATTATAATAACATTTAACATTTAAAATATCAAATCAAAATCAAAATGCTATCTTACCTAGGCTGGAGTTAGAGAGGTGTTACACCAAGGCAAATGTTTAATGACAAGAAGCAAATTGGAAGTACCTAAGATAAATTTGTGTTTACTTTCCAAGATAGAACCTAAAATAGTGGGTGAAGCATGCAAAGATGAAAATTGGGTTAGAGTAATGAAAGAGGAATTACAACATATAGAGAAAAATCAGACATGGGAATTAGTTCCTAGACCGATAAACAAGAACATAATTGGTACAAAATGGGTATTCAAGAATAAGTTGAATGAGAATGGTGAAGTAGTAAGAAATAAAGCAAGGCTTGTGTGCAAAGGTTATTCACAGGTTGAAAGAATAGACTTTGAGGAGACATTTTCCCCAATGGCAAGAAGGGAGGCTATTTGATTGTTTTTGGAATTTTTTGCTTACAAAGATTTCAAGGTATACTAAATGGATGTTAAGTTTGCTTTCCTAAATGGAGAATTGGAAGAAGAGGTCTACATGGAACAACCAGAGGGATTTCAGTTATCAGATCAGTTAGACATGGTCTATAAGTTGAAAAGAGCATTGTATGGACTTAAACAAGCTCCTAGAGCATGGTATGCAAGGTTGGACAAGTATTTGACTTAGCAAAGGTTCAACAAAGGCTCCATAGACAGTAATCTTTATTTCAAGATTGAATAAAACAAAATTTTGATAGTAGTGTATGTTGATGATATTATCTTTGGAGGAAATGAGGGTATGTACAAAAAATTTACAGAGGAGATGCAAAAACAATTTGAAATGTCTATGATTGGTGAGTTGAATTTCTTCCTTGGACTTCAAGTGAATCAAACTGATAAGGGCATATTCATTTCACAATCAAAGTATGTTAAAAATTTACTAAAGAAGTTTGGAATGGATGAATCCAAACCAGTCTATACCACTATGGTGACTGGATGAAAACTAAGGATGATGAATCTCCTAAAGTTGATTAGAGAAATTATAGATATATGATTGGTGGACTGCTATATCTTACTACTACTAGACTAGATATCATGCATGCAGTATGGGTATATGTAGGATCATCATGGAAAAAACAGGCCCTTAAGTGGCAAAAAATTTAGAAAAAATTAGAGTTAGGAAACTTGGTGTAAAATTTTGAATAAGTTATTTATATTATTTTAAAAATATGTAAGAATAGAATCTATAGCAAATTGAGTGTAGTTTCTAAACTACTAGGTTTGTTTTTAAAAAAAATCTATTTGGTGAAAATTTGAAATTTCAATGCAGTAGTATTTAAATTTTAGGGAAAAAATAAGTAGGTGTCCATTTGACCACTCTAACAATAAAATGATAATATTTTTTTATAATATTTTAGATATAAGCAGAGGACTCATGTCCCGATGTGATGCATATGTTTTTTAAAAAAAATTCCAAGTAAATAATTAATTATGATTTTTTTATTAGAATTTTTAAAAAATGTAAAAACTCGTATGTCTGACCACCTTAACTTGGTCAAAACTTCATGAAATTCATTTTTTTCTTTCTTTAATTCTATAGTATGCGAAGCATAGAATGTGACATATGTTTTGGATTCAAAAAATGAGATACCATTTGAAAGCTATAGATATTTTTCAATCAGCCTATCAATTAAGACTTTAGTTGTAATTTGAATAGAAAATGAATAATAATTACTTATTAAATTCAAAGTAAAGGATTATTTATATTGGTGGAAAGCTGAGAATCTCTCCTTTAAAAACCCTTTTCATTTCATCAATTTTGGGTTAAAAAATGTCGTTAGCCGTATCCATCATATTGCCACTTTTTGGCCCATCATGATCCTGCACATAACCGTATTTTTGGTTGCTAGATTTCAAGAAGAACCCAAAAAAACACATGTTACAACTATGAAAAGGATATTTAGATATCTAAAAGGGACTCTGGATTATGGTTTGTGGTATCCTAAGAATATTGATTTTACTTTAAGTGCTTACACTGATGCAGATTGGGTTGGTTGTGTAGATGACCAGAAGAGTACAAGTGGTAGTGCATTATTTCTTGGATGTAGGTTGGTCTCATGGCTAAGTAAGAAACAAGGTTCAGTCTCTTTATCCATTGTAGAGGTTGAGTACATAGAAGTAGCATCTTGTTGAGCATAGGTACTATGGATGAAGCAAACATTAAAGGATATAAGAGTGATGTGTGATGAGCCTATCTTTATCTTCTGTGAAAATAAAAGTGCAATAAATATTTTAAAGAATCTAGTAATGCATTCAAGGACAAAGCATATATCTATAAGATATCATTTCCTAAAAGAGAAGGTATTGGAGAATGAAGTCAAGCTTGAATATGTGCCTACAAAGGATCAGATTGCTAATATATTTACTAAAGCTCTTCCTCAAGATACTTTTGAGTATCTCTGAGAGAGGTTGGGAGTTATTGCCCCTCCTTTGAACTAGGTGCACATAAAGGTGCATCACTCTAGTGGATCTACAAATTCATCATTTTTTTGGACTAATGATTGGGTTCTACTCCTCAAGGGGAGTAGGAAGTATCATTGTTGCAGTATGAGATTTGTGTTGTCATGGGTGCACTCCTAAGGGGGAGTGATCAAAATTATATATGGTTGAAGAATTATGTAAGAATTTATTTTTTCCATTGATGTCAAAGGGGGAGAGAGAGTCATGTGAAAAAGAATTGTGAAAGAAAAAGGATATTTTTTTTTATGGTTTTTCACATCATGTGTTGTCATCAATGACAAAGGGGGAGATTGTTGCAACCATGAATGAGTATGGTGGTGTTGTCATTGATGTCAACACAATATAGGTTGTTGCAAAGAAAGGAAATAAGTGATTGAAGGTGGCACATGTATACTTAAGATATTGTAGAGATGTTGTGAGTACATGGAGCTATCTTTATGGTGTTGTAGGTGTACTGATATGATGAGTTACCAAGTGCTTTTGAGATAGTTAATAAATAGTGAAGACAAAATTGGGTGTGTGTTTAGAATGTGCTCTGCATTTTTTCTTTGTTGATCCTATGTGTGTCTAGATTTGAAGCATCATTTAAGGACATCCTTGGGTGATATATCCTAGATTATAGCTTCTAGTTTGATGAAGAGTGAAAGTTGAGTTCACCAGTTTGTGAATTGGTTTAACAGAGTTGTTTGTTTGTGGACTAGGAGAAATGCATCTACTTTGTAGTCCTCCGCTGGTTTGTTTTAGGTTTTGCGGATCTGGAAGAAGGCTTGTAATGGTGTTGTATATGTTCTATCAAAGGTATTCATGGTTTGGTGCTCCAAAAGACTAGTTTCAAAGTTACTATGTGTGTTTGTACAGTCTAGATGGACTGATGGAAAGTGTTCTATGTATGAAGGTTTTTGTAGTAGCTGTGGATGAATCTGAAGGAATCTAAGATGTGTTCTAGTGTATGGTGAAGCATGTACTTTAAATTTCATTGGTGTTTTCATTAGGCTTGAATGACCTAGTGTTTACACGTCATGTGAAGGATAAGTATCAAGTAAAGAAGCATGTGATTGATCCAAGATGTTGTTTTGGGTCCTGGTTAAGTGTTGGCTTGGTCCACTCTCATTCTCATCCATCGCGGAAATGTTGAGTTGCCAACCTAATTTGAATTTGTAAAATGAAGAGTGTGTAGTCGACCTTGGAGAAAGTTTCTAAGATTGAAGATGGTATAAATATAAGACAAGATGTTAAGGATTGCATGCCAAAAATATGAGAATCAAGGTAGATGTGAGAAATTGTGTGAAAGTGTATTGAGGCAGAGAGGAATTCAATGTGTTAGACTCTTGAAAGCAGTGAGCCAATGGTGTCTCCAACTCTCTAATCAAGGTTGCAGATGTGTGCAAGTTGTTGTGGTG
This sequence comes from Sequoia sempervirens, assembly GCA_007258455.2. Classification (NCBI taxonomy): domain Eukaryota; kingdom Viridiplantae; phylum Streptophyta; class Pinopsida; order Cupressales; family Cupressaceae; genus Sequoia; species Sequoia sempervirens. The sequence goes on from VDFB02086081.1 coordinate 179,122, forward strand.
GATCTTCTATTGCATTGAGATAATGTTCTTTGTGTAACATTCATCTTTCTATCTTTCTTTATTTGTAGGCAATGAGCCTCCCATTTGGACAGTGAGTCCTATCTGGATAGTGAGTACTATCTAAACAATGAGTCCTATCTTGGGCAGTGAGCCTCTTTGTAAACAATTTTGCAATTTCTCTTATATTATGAGTTAATCCTCACCGTGGTTTTTCCTTTATTGGGTTTTCCACATAAATCTAGTGTTTCTTGTGTTTGCTTTCTGTTATCTGCACTTCACGCTCATACTTAATAATAGATTAAAGTGGATGTGGAATTGTTTAAGATCTTTGGTGAATGTGATTAGATACAACTAATTCACCCCCATCTCAATTTTCTTGTTCATTTTAACAACCCCCACTAAAAATAATACACAAAAATCACAGCCAATACCCCCAATACGTACAATATGGTCCAACATAAAAATGCATCTACACATACTGAAATTTCAGGTGGGTATGCTTAAAATTTGCTAAAGATAGACCCCCATACTTGCAAAAATATTCTCCAAGGGCTTGAGATGGGGTCTTGAGCCTTTTCTTCTACTCCAAAAATCATTTTTCCTCCATGAAAACCCTAAATGAAGGTCTTCAAACATACCATAAATCTGAAATGGCAATATGATTTTATGCCTTCCCACCTCCACCACTTGGAAAAATTCCCATGCCTAGCCACTACTTTCTCTATTTACTTTCTCTTTCTTTTCCCCCTTTTCTCCCCAAGCTCACATCATCCTTCCTCTAGAAGAAAAAATAACTCCACTCCTATTTTCTTCATTAACAAGCTACCTCTCCTCAAGCCCAACACCACTGTCCACATTCAATCCTCTAAAAGAGTGTACTTGTAGCTAACACTCCATTTTTTGTGCCAATTTATTCACTTAACTTAGAGTTCCATTATTTTTCCACCCTACAAATATCAATATCCAATCTTTAAACTTTTCCCCTTGATCTTCTAACACCACACCATGATTAGATGGTTATTACTCAACTATCATGACATTTAAATTGTCACCATTAGATTAGAAAAGCTTTAAATGTTGGCTATAGATCTTCACCTAAAACTATGTTGTTGATCCTATCATTATGCTGACATCACCTTATTAGAATGATTCACAACATGGCATGAATTAGTTGTGCAATCAATGATTTCCAAGTGGTGCTTCCTTGTGATTATGTGTTGGTTAGCCCTGGTCAACACAAGCATTCTTCAAAATGGTGGAATTATTCCTTCCTTCATGCTTTTTGGGGTTGGGGATTGCTAATCCCTCTTACCTCCTTCTTGAAGTTCTTAGAAGAGCTTAACAAGAAATTCTGAACACATATGTCTAAAGCTCTTTTACGCCTATCGAGGTTCAGCCATCGGCCTTACCCTTTACCTTCTACCTCATGATTGACATGATTTGAAGTACTCAAGGAACAAGACCGAACTGTGATGTTTGATCCTCTTTATGCCTATCAAGGTTTGACCATTGGCCTTACCCTTTATCATTTTCCTTCCTTTACACCGTCGCAAACCAACACACTAACCTCTAAAACATTGAAGTGAAAACTCTGAAACATACACGAGTTTGTCAGATGTCAGTATTCTCTCTTCTCCCTTATTTCTTAGCTACCTTTTTGTTATGATGTTATCCAACCAATAAACCCACGATGTCTGAAATAATCCCAAGCATTGAAAGACTTAACCCTTTTGGGTATCAAACTTAAGACATTCTTCTTAGTGCATACTAACAAAATGATAAGGCATAGGCTTTACGACCGAATACTTGAACACCAAAGCCATTTCAGGTGTTGGGATTTAGGGTTACCTCTTACTCCTTCCTTTCTTTCATGTTAAGGCATAATCCTTCCTATCAAACTACGATTCTTGAACATTTCCTTCACAAGTTTTAACCCTTCCGAGTGTCAGCCTTCGAGCTTTCTTCTTATTTCATGCTTGCCAAACTGTTAAGGCATAAACCTCAAATTCGACCTGTGAACACCAAAACTATTTTGGGTGTTGAGGTTCGAGGTTTCACCTTTCCCCTTCCTTTATTTCATGTTAAGGAAAGGCCTTAACACCAATTGTGAACACCGAGACCATTTTGGGTGTCAAGGTTTGGGGTTTCATTATACCCCTTTTTAACATTCCCGGTAAGGCCTAAACCTTAACACCAATGCACGTGCTCTGACACCATTTCAGGTGTTAGGGTTCAATTTTTCCTTATAATTCATACTTAACATTTTGTTAAATCCCTTAAGGCCGAATTTTGGTCCCTAAACCCTTTTTTGGATATCAACATTCATATTTTCTACTTTCCACATCCTTGTATTTATGTTAATCCTTAACGTCGAAGCTTGATGCCTAACGCCCTTTCAAAATTTACTCCCACTTACTTCATACTTATCATTATGTTAAAGAATAAGCATTAGGGTCGATCTTTGATGCTCGATAGGTAAGACCTAAGCCTTAACTTCAATGTCTCACGCTATCTCAGACTTAACCCATTCCTTCTTCATTTCTTTGAGGTATTCAATATAAGGTATGACTAAATCCAAAATTTCAAATCCTTTTGAACTTAACTCAAAACTCCTTTATTTATTTAAGGCATTTGGTATAAGGTATGATCAAATCCTGAAGTTTGATCTCTTGCAATAGAGGGGTATGTGTAGGATCATCATGGAAAAAATAGGCCCTTAAGTGGCAAAAAATTTAGAAAAATCAGAGTTAGGCAACTTGACGTAAAAAATTGAATAAGTTATCTATATTATTTCAAAAATATGTAAGAATAGAATCTATAGAAAATTGAATGTAGTTTCTAAACTACTAGGTTTATTTTTTTTTAAAAATCTATTTAGTGAAAATTTGAAATTTCAATGCAATATTACTTAAATTTCAAGGAAAAAATAAGAAGTAGATGTCTGTCTGACCACCCTAAACACAATAAAATGATAATATTTTTTTATAAGATTTTATATATAAGTAGAGGACTCATGTCTTGATGTGATGCATATTTTTTTGTAATTTTTTTCCAAGAAAATAATTAGTTATGAATTTTTATTACAACTTTTAAAAAATATAAAAATTCGTATGTCTCACCACCTTAACTTGGTCAAAACTTCATGAATTTTTTTTTTTAAATCCTATAGTATGCAAAGCATAGAATGTGACACATGTTTAGGATTCAAAAAATGTATGTCTCACCACCTTAACTTGGTCAAAACTTCATGAATTTTTTTTTTAAAATCCTATAGTATGCAAAGCATAGAATGTGACACATGTTTAGGATTCAGAAAATGTGATACCACTTGAAAGCAATAGATGTTTTTCAATCAACCTATCAATCGACTTTAGTCGTAATTCAAATAGAAAATGAATAGTAATAATTTATTAAATTCAAAGTAAAGCATAATTTATATTGATGGAACACTGAGAATCTCCTTTAAAAACCCTTTTCATTTCATCAATTTTGGGTTAAAAAAAGTCATCAGCCACATACCCTACACATACCCATCATATCACCACTTTTTGGACCATCATGATCCTACACATACCTAGAGAGTAAGCCTCAAGCTTGAAGTCCGAAGCCCAATTGGACTTAGCTGAAAATGACTGACTCTTTTCTCTTTAGCAAGTGATACTAGGTAATCTTGAGGCTCGATGCTCGAACTTTTGCAACTCTTCAAGCCTTTCTTAATGACACTGTAGGCCAATGATTCCTTCTCCCTAACATCCTTATGAAGCCATTTTGACCTAAAAAAAAAATCCTCATCTGATATCACTTATATCTCCTTCTGACCTTAATGATGTGCCCTTTTTGACCTCCATGAAAATTAGATTGCCAACATGCTATTAATCTAATTAAATCTAGGTTCAATTCTCCTTATCAAATTAATTCTTTATTAACATCTCCCCCTATAAGTAAAGGTATGATGGGGGCAACCTCACTGGCCGAACGGTTGGCATGGTTGGGCTAAGGCTTTGGGTTCATCCCATGTAGGTCCAAGGTTCGATTCACGCTGGCCGGATTCATATGGTGGCAGCTTCGTGCGGCCTTGGGTTGTCACCTCCAGTGGACTAGTCTTGCCTCCTCCGTCCCCCAAAACTTGTCAAAAAAGTAAGACCAGGGCAAGGGTGTTCGAGCTCGCTGGGCTGAGTCACGGGGATACCACTGGGCAACAAAAAAAAAAAAGGTATGATGTTCTAATTTAGGTGTAGATCATAATTCAATGACATGTCACAACCTCAATAGTATTAAAGACTCTAAGACTCTTCATCCTCCCTTATTTACTTACTATGAGGAACCTCAAGTAAATACTATAGGGGAAATCCAAAATTAACGTGAGTTAAATGATTAAAAGGAAATGTTACTACAAGTGGACCTTAGCAACACATTATAGCATGATAAATTATAATATCAATCAATGCATATTTAGTCATATATCTTAATAAAAGCATTCACATAAGAATTTAAATAATATACTCTTAGAGTTAGATGACTAAAAGTACAGTGGAACTCAAACACAATTGGATCTTGTATCATCTAAATGATGCACTCTTAATCTACACAACAGAGTGGCATAAGTTTAGGATAAAAGGGGTTGTGACTATGATATAAAGGGATTGGCCTTACATACTTCCCCCTTGTATAGACTTTCTCTTGGAAGTCTTTTGGGTTTGTGACTTAACAACATTATAGCAACACACGAGAATTTGATTATCCATACTAATTATTCTACTTTCTTGATGAAAGGAATCAAACAGTAAACTAAGTACATGCATTAGAGACATCCCTTTCATGAATTTAACATTCAACTGTTATACATTGAAACATTTATCCCATATATTCTAATAAAAGGTTAACAACCATCCATGCAACTATAAAATGTTTCCCATTCAACCCACTTCAATTAAATTACAATAATATATCAACAAGTAAGAATATTTTAATACACCTCAAAATCCCTTTTACCATAAAAATCACTCATGATGTAAAGGAAATATATTTTCTCAAATGTCCAATCATGTCTCAAGAATTATTAGTTTCACATTTTTGTACAAAATTAAAATACTTATCTCTACTTGTATGCCGAAACTCTCAATAGAGCGGCCAACTTGAAAAAGGTTTTGAGTTTCTCAATTCATAAAATCATCCAAAACATACAATCATACTTTCAACAAGCACTAGATATTCATTCAACAAGTTCTCTATTATTTATTTGGACAAAAAAATAGATATCACAAAATGCTAGAACTATTCTAAACTAACTATCACAAGCACACATGTATACTATAACCTACTTCCTCAATTAAAGGCATCATGGAAACATGCGTTGATTCTTTTAAAATTTAGTTGCATGGATTTCATAAATATAAGTTTCAATTGTAATAATTTAGTCAAATCAAAGTTCTTTAAATATAATTTGAAAGGGATCCAATTGTGTAATACAGGGGTTTCTTTGGTATGGGTCGTAAGTGTATATCATTTGGATGATTAACATATACATTGTAGCAAAATAGAAAGGAAATGGGAATTGTTTATGTTTCGACTATACTGATGCATCCATCATGCAAGTGTCAGCAATATGTCGTCACTTGTTTTATTTCTAACATGGTTTATTTTGTAGGTACATTGTCATTCATAAAATGGAGCATTCCAAGTACATTTCATCATAAATCTAATGAATGTTAATAATGGTTATAATAATCATTCCCTTTAGATCATGCTAAGGAGACCTGTGGATAAATTTGGAGGTCAGGAAAATAGTTTAGCTATACATGGCTTAAGCAATGTGGTTATATGCCAATTTTGGAAAAGTTGGCATTGATTGGTGGAGAGCAAGTTGGATTGCAAGCTCCTCATTTTTTGTGCAAAGTGTACATTATAGCCTAATCATCCATTATGGGATAGTAAGGGTATATCTCGAGTGCATGCCAAACTAGATTACCTTGCTATTTGAGAAGACAACAACAATTAGGTGGTTGTTTCTAGTTGTTTCAATTTTATTACACCTATGTGAAGGAAGCATTTAAACATTAATTGAGGAAGGCCTTGCATTAATCAACATCTTGTATTGCCTAGAGTTGTGTTTAGTTTTGATGGTGCAAGGTTTTCCAAAAAAATTGCATTGGTGTAGCCTGTATGTATCGACAAGTTTCTTCAAGTGCTAGAGAGGTGAGGGTGGAGCCATGGAATTGTAAAGCTTGTCAAAAATTTATGATGGAGTACTTTTTTCGTAACTATAGATCAGATATCTTGGTAAATGACTTGGAATTTCCATTCATAGAGCAAATAGAGGATGCAAAATTTTAACTCATTTTCAGAGGTCATTATTCTCAATTCAAGAAATACATCAAAATGGTCATAGGCGAGGAAATTCTTGAACCAGAGGCAAGGTGGATTTTTTTCCCTTCACAACTTCTCTCTATTTTGCTTTAAATTTGCTTAACTTTCTCTAGTGTTTGCATTCAGTAAAGTTGATAACAAACAAGGTTGTTAAGGAAGAGTATTTGCAGAATGATGTTATCTTAGAAGCATGTCAAAACTATGATTTATGGAGGGGAAAAGGGTCTTTTAGAGGTTTATTTCTTCAACATTTATTGTTGCACAAAAATTCCTATGTCTTAGTATATAGTGCAATCAAGAAATCCTTGGCGGTGAAGGATATGAGCAACTTGCAAGTAGCTTTGAATAGATTTGTAGGGGAGAATGAGTATTAATTATCCAAAATGATAAGGGTAAGGGTAAATGTAGTTATGGGGCTACTTATTCATGAACACCCTCCTCCATTGGTTGAAAACTCTGATAATTTACTCCCCCTATGCCATAATCTCATGGGTTTGAATCTGAATATCTTTCTGCCTATGCAATCTGATGTGGGTGATATGCACGAACAATAACAAACTATTGTGAGTAATTCTCAGGAGAAAAAACAACCATATGTGGGAGATTTATGCAAGCAACAAGGTGAAAATGGTGTTCCAGTGGACTAGATGGAGGAACAGAATAGCTTTTTGTGTAATATTTGTAGAAAATTTATATGGTCTCAAATTTTTTGGCTTGCAAAGGAAAAATTTGGCCTATTAGAACATATTATATGCTTTTGGGTGTTCGACCAATATTTTGGCTAAGACTGGTTTTTGTATGAATTGGAGGAATAGGGGAAACTTGATACAGGTTGATGAGAGCCATGTAGAATTACAAAATTTTGTGTAATCTTTATTATCAATATAAATATATATAGACTTATAGCATTTTATTGAAAAAAAATAGTTAAACTATTTTTAAATAAATGTTGTAAAACAAGAAATTTAAATTTTAGAGATTTAGCAGCTTGGTGGCATCCATAACTTGAGCAAAATGGGAGTTGTAAGTCTCTATAATTATATTTGCAGTGACCTAATCCACAATTATTTTAGATATTATTTGGGGATTCTAGAGCTCTATAGTAGTGACAACTCAAAAATTCTTCTCTTCCTAGTGCATGTCCTATTTTTGAAAAGTTCATCTTTTGACACATAATCAATGGCATTAAGATCATAAAAAACACAAGAAAATTAACAAGCATACATACATCAATATTGAACTAAAACTGCATAAAATTATTGAATAATATTGTTACATCAATCATGATTAAGGGAGTATGGAAGTGATGAATGACTATAATAAATGGTAATTTGGTTCTAATGGAGATATAATTTTTTGTATCTATCAATTAAATTTTGAAATTATAAATTTATTATCTCAAGCATCTATCTTCAATCATCTATTTGGACCAAGGGAAAAATTAAAAAAATGGTTGCATAGATAAAATAATTAATGAACACCATTGGCTTGAGATGTATGCAAATGAATTAGTTGCATAAAGGAAAATGATGGGGAAGTTCTATGATAATAACGGAATTTATTTTGAAAAATTATAACTTGTAAGTTAAGAACAATATCTATATCTATAATGGTGGATAGGGAGCTACTTGATATATTATGTGCTCTCTACTAAAATCTAGTGTGGATCATGTAATATAGATTTCAATGTGAAACTAGTAGCAAATAAATAATAGACAATATTCTTGGATGGCATCTTGGATTTGTGAATTATGAACATGTTTATGACTAAGTCCAAAATCATGACTCATGATATCCAAATCATATTAGGAGAATAAATTCTAGCAATAAATCATAGATGTCAATTTAACTCTAAAATAGCCTCAATTTTGTTGTTCTACCTTATTTAAATAAGGAAAAAGTAATCATTGAGGAAGCGGGAAAGGCTCTTATCAAACCATCTTAACTAGGAGGACTAGACCAAATAGTAGATTATGTATTCCCTAAACATAACTTCAATAACCCAAATGTAGCTTTATTTATAAATGACAGTGTAGTCGCAAGCATGTGGGTTCCATTCACTCTTGCATCTATTTAAAAAGAAAAGAAGGAAACAAGAAAGATAACACATCTAGCTATAGATTTCTTAAGAACATGACAAGAGTGGCCCTAGTGAATTTTTTGGAGTCAATTTTTTCTTTCATTAAAGATATTGGCAATGGTCAAAATTAGCTTTACTTGATAGCAACTAGTCAATTTTATCTTCCTTTAGCCATAGTTGTTTTTTAATCTATATGATCCTCTATTTATTGAGGTTGTTATAAATTTTGTATGCCTAATTAGAGGTTATACATATGTTAATGTAAATGGGTTTTCCCTAAGACAACCATTAATCTACCAAAACAATTATTAAATATATTCTTATTCATGTGTTAATAAGAAAGAAACATAATATAAATTTTAACTGATTATGACCTCATAATGACACAAAAATTAGTTTTGTTGGGGCATCTAAAGTAAACCTAGGTTATTCAAGCATAGGTTTTGTTTTTCAAAGCAAGTGGGTAATGCTATGGTCATGGTAGGATCAAATAATTTCAAGAATAAAAAACAATAATGAAGTGAAACTATAAGCTCTCTTAGTAGGTATAGAAATGATGTATCTATAAGACATAAGAATAATTGAAATAGAAGGAGACTCAAATATGGTGGTGCAAGAAATAAAAAAGAGATATTTCCCTAACTAACAACTAAGAGGAATCCTAGAAGAGATATTGAGGTGGTTAAAAATAAATAAATAATTCTCAATTAGACTTTCTATAGAGAAAAATAATAATGTAGTTGACTACTAACTAAATAGGAAGTGCTTCAAAATGTTTTCACTTTAATAGAAAGATAAAATATAAATGGTTGAGATAATTTACCAAATATGTTGAATCTTGATAGGCCCCCATAATCTTATGAGGAGTAGTGATCATCATGCTTTTTTTAATTAAAAGGAAGATCTAAGGTATAACGGAATAGTGTTAAGATGACTTATTAAACATGTTATAACAATCATTTAATATATTCCCTAGGCCCAATTTAGAAATTGGTATTTGTGGATATCATGAGTCATATTAAATGGACTAGTGTTATGTAGTTTGATTTCCATTTAGTGTGTTTGTAGCTTGCATATAAGTAGTGTGTTTAAATATAGGTGTTTTAATCACCTATAATGTGATGGTTGGGTGAGGATTTTCAAGAGATTTAATCAAGTATGAGAAGTTTTTTAATCATACACTTAATATAATGTTTAGTTGCTCCTGTCCATAGTCTCTTAAGGTGATAAATGTTTTGTTGGGTCCAGATATAATTAATGATAATGACATTGTAAGGTGTAGGGGTTCCATAATGTAACTTTTAATAGAAGATAAGAGAGACCATCTAAAATCATTATATTAGGGCTTTCTTGGAATAAATGGTTATAAATATAGAATACGATGATGATGAGGTGTCAAAGGAGACAATGTTGTCTCAAAATAGGATTGTGTGGAGGGTGTTGAGGCATAAGGGATAGATATCTAGCTTCTTAATACAAGCATTCATGCCCTAATGGAGCATTTAAAATCTTTGAATTCTACTATAAAGTCTTTAACCTAGTGTTAAGAAAATTTATGGTCACTCATCATAATGGGGTTATTGAAGTTGATAGAAACTATAAACTATTAGTTCTATAAGATGAGAGTTTTTTTTCCTTGTAAATTAAAAGATACTAAAAGGTTTAAAATTTCTTGACTTAGATGATGTGTGTGGTCTTAAAATATTTCCTAAAGAATTCCTTAATGAGTTTGACTTAGGTGTAATACATTGTGTATAGGATAGATAGAAATATCCTCTATCAAGGTTTATTCTAAAAAGGTAAGGGTATCTAAAACATCTTAATGTTATGGTAGTTTGGTGTCTTCTTTGGCAATTTTATTTTAGTATTTATATGTATCATATTTTTTCACTCAAGTGTAGCTATACCTTGTTTTATGGGTTATTTTATACTAGTTTCCATCTTTAGTTTTTATGATAGGTTTGTTGCTTAGATAGTTGGTTAGTATGGATTAGTTGTCATTTACCTCTTTTCGGTTATATATCCAATATGAAATGTTTTATTTTTATAGTATATTCTTATGTGAAGGGACAAGGCTCCATAATCTAATACTAATATTATATCTAAAATTAATTATAAAATATAAAAAAGAATTCTATAATTGTAAACATAATTCATATATATACATACATACATGCATATATATATAATTTTGAAGAGTAAGTTAATAAAGAACTCCTTATAAACTCCAACAAATGAAGTTGTTGAGGAAAATAGTATAAGTTTGTTAGAAAATTGCATATTTATGTAAAAAAAAAATTGATCAATAGGCATGTATCTATATTAAATTAAAGATAGAAATACATATTCACAAAAAAAAAGGTGGGTGGTAAAAAGGCACACCCTGAGAGTCATATGGGAAAAGCCCAAAAGTTCAGAGTCACATGGGTCGAGCCCAGAAAGCAAGAAACATTACAAACATAACAAAATAAAAGGTCACCAAGCGGCCATAGTAGTGCCAACAGAGGGCAGAGGGTCCCTATCATCCAATTTCTTCCCCCATACATCAATGAGATCTAGAGTGACGTCAGGGGGAGACCAACTGTCATCATCTTTCTCTTTATATTTTTCCTCCCGTTGAGGTGAGATTGCTAAATCCAACCACAAGAACCATTTAGTAGTATTTGACCAACCAAAACTACCACCAAAAGCGTTACCAGAGGGCCACCCAGAAGGATTATCGTCGCCCCTCGTCGTCCCTCCAGAAGGCCACCCCAGGTTAGCCCGTAGAGGAGGAGAAGGTGACTGACAAGGAGGGAAAGAGCCACACCGAGGAGGACCCTAAAAGTAGTGGCCAGAGTCCCTGGTAGAGTCACTTCGTTGTCGGCCTTGTGAAGGCGACTGGACCTAGGAAGAAGTGGGCAAGCGAGGAACACCTGCCACAATACAAGGGGCATTGACCCAGTGGTCCAAGAGCTCTTGGAGGAAAGCAACTTCAAGCACAAATTTTTTTTCTTGCACTTGAATCTACAAAAGAACATTAGAGAAAATCATTGCTTTAGAATATAAAGAAACAAATTTATCATTCTAGTTGTGTGAAAATGTAAGCATTTCTATCTTTCCAAATATTGAAGAGGATATTCACCCTGAAAGTGTGCCAAATTTGAGTATACTTATTGGGAATCTTGGGAGAATCGCCCAGCAAAACCATATGCCAAGAAAAAGGCTCTAGCATGAACAACTGAAAGAAGTCATCAATCCAATTCCATAGCTATTGAGCTCTAGTGCAAAACTAGAAGAGGTGCTTAAAAGACTCAACCTACCCAAAAAAATGGAAACAAGGGTCCTGGACCCCCAAGTGGACAATCTGAAACCCCACAAGTAAGCCTTGGAAAAGAATACACCAAGAAGGTGAATTTTCTCAACACTTGTAGAAAAAATAGCATAAAATGTTTTCAACCTAATAGACACTAAAGACTGGAGATGCCATCTTTGGTTCAAAATTTTAATTATAGGAAAATGCGGCGATAGCCACTAATAACCAAGTCAAGGCTTATAGTTTCTAAATGGCATACCTAGGTACCACTTCCAGTCCTTCCACTAGGGCTTAGTGGCACAAATACCCACCTTATGCAACATTTCAGTTGGAATAGCATTCACCAGGCCATCACAAGTTTGATGGTCATGGTTTTGAAAACCATGTTGGGCACGTAAAGCCTCCTAAGGAAACATATGCATAGTGGGTATATGAAATAAGTTCTTAAGGGTCAGGATACCTTCTTTGAAACCAAAGAGCCTTAAGCCAGGGAATATTGGCCAAGGGTTGACCAACAATGGCAAACAAAAGAGACCACCACATGTTCTACTAGTTAAACAAGAGCCCATCACAAAATCCAAATCCAAACCAATGGATCCAAGGCTTAACCACCTCCTAGGCTCTCCAAATGGTCTTGGAAACAAAATTTCCCACAATTTGGACTAGTTCCCTCATGACCAGGAGGGTCTAAAATCCAATTCCCTCCCAAGAAGGTATGTGCATAGGGAAGCCAGACTAAATACAATACCTAAGGAGAATTTTCTAGGCCTCATCACCAGTGAGCACTTTGATAATCCACTTGACACAAAGATAAATCCCTTACTACTAAGTGGAGAGAAGGCCAAGCCCACCAGAGTCTTTGGGAAGGTAGCATAACTCCCAAGCAACATGATGAAACCCTTTGTGAGTCTCAAAAGAGGCCCAGAGAAAATCTCGTAGTAGCTTTTCAATTATGGAAAATGAGGCCTTTGAGGGGGGCCAGCAGGAAGAATAATAAACATGTGTGGCTACTAGCACCTTTGCAAAAATTTGGAATTTACTAGCCGAAGAGAGTGGCTTGGTAATCCAGAAAGCAAGTTTCTACTCAATCCTTGACAGAACTATTTACCAAAGATCAATGAAAGAAGCCTAAAAGGAAAAAGGGATGCCAAAAAATTGAAATATTTCACCAAGAGAAATCCACTTCCAGCCATAATGTTGAATCCAGTGAGGACTGAGCAAAATAGACTGACGGTAGCACAGGGTTTTGTGCCACTTGATGGTGGAATTAGAAGCCAAATAGAAAGTCTCAAGGAAATCAAGAGTAGCTTTGAATTTTTTTCCTCTTCCAAGAGAGTGAGAAAAGAATCATCGATGAAATGGCCATTGACCAGCTGGGTTGGTGAATTAGGCAAAGAGATACCACAAACCCACCTCTAAGAAACAACCAGTAAATATCCAAACCCCTTAGCAACAAGCACATAAAGCAAGGGGGAAAGCATGAAACCCTAGTGAATGGAACGAAACAAACCAAAGGAGGGGGACTAGTAGCCATTCATGGTGATACAAGTGAAGGCATTAGAGAGAAAAATTTGCACAACCTAAATGAATAGAGCACCAAAACCCAGGGCATACAACATGGAAAGTATGGAAGGCGATTCAATGCAATCATAAGATTTAGCAAAATCAATTTTAATAAAGATGGCTTTTTGATTGGAGAGTCTTTCCCATTCCATACCTTCCCAGATGGAAATAATGTTATCTAATATGAACTTGGATTTAATAACCTTCACCAACACTAACAAGAACTGTTGGGTTAGAACCAGTTGAAGGCATAATAAAACCAAGAAAACCGCAGTAAATTTGATCGTACACATAGTAAATGAGAAAATCATGCACCTAAGGCATGGTATGACACAATAGGGGCCAAGAATGACCACATACACAACAAACCCTAGCATAGCTCATTCACCTCCGCACCTATTGCTGCATCCTTTTAAAATTTTATGTTAAAATTTGAAACTGTTACTTTGACAATTATTTCCAAACTAAAATAATAACATTATTACTAAATAAGTGGGTTGAAATTATCATAAAATAATAAAATATAAATATATATTTTTATAAATTTATTGGAATAAAGCTAATCAAATCCTTGCTAAACTTTAAGTGAAGAAAATAACTTTATCAATTAAAGTAGGAAAATTTAACAAAGTAAAAATACTTATAAAATTGAAGAGCTCAAAAACTTGGGAGATAGATCAAATCAAGCAAGAAGAGAAGATTTTATGAAACTATTTTTTAATGTATTCATCAATTTGATTAGTAAATTCAAATAAGAAGAATATGCTAAAGCCTATCCACCTATTAGAATTATTATCCATTGAAGACAATATATTAGAAGTATTGAGATGTAATTATTTTTCTTTTTTATTTTAATGCAAGTAAAATTAATAATTAATTTATATTAGAGAAGTTTAAACCTTGTAAGAGAAAAAGTCCATAATTTTAAGAACATTTTGACAATTTAAAAATACTTCCCATATTATAAATCTATAATGTCCCATGAATTCCCACATTCTAAAAATGATATTTTGGATTTAGAGTCCATACAAATGGGGTTGTAATATTGGAGCTAGAAGCATCCTCCAATGGGTCTTAGTGTTGGATAAATAGGTGTCTTACACTTTGTAACCTAATATTTGATTTATTATTAAATTTATATTTAGTTATTAATCTCTAATAGAAATGGCATCTAATTTAGAGGTGGAACTTTTTAGTGTGTAATGTAATATATGGTTGTGTAATAATTTGTAAGAGAACCTTATGCATAAAGATGTATAAGAGAATATTATGATATTGTAAGATGCATAAGAGATCTTATAAATGATTCTATGACACATGTAAGAGAATGTAAGAAGGGATTTACATTAATGACCTTGAATTTTGACCAATTTTTGATGCATCATATAACTTGAATGGAGATAATGGATCTAAAATGGAGCACCCAACTTCAAAAAGTGATTATGATAGCTTATGATAAATTTAAGAGAATATGCTAAAAATATCCTATGACCATCCTTTGGAAAATAGCCTTAGAATTTGTGCCATTAAATTTTATATCTTTTTTTGGTCATATATTTGGCACTTGATTTTGGTAAATCTCTCTTGGTTTTTGGCTTTAGTTCTTTATATTTATTTGGTTTTTAAGATAGAGGTTTCATATAGTTGTATTGTGAGTATTGTTATACTACAGAAATATCTCTAGATCTATATATGATGAGGGCACAACCCGAGACATAGAAAATAACACACAAACAAGAGAATAATTTTATTATTCAGAAAATGGAACTTCTTACATGCAGAGGATCTCAAATCCCCAAGTTTTACAACACATGCAAGTTACAAAAAGCTACAGAATCACCCTTTCGCAATATGCGAGCTTGTCCCCAAAAAGTTACCCAAAAATTAGAAACCCGCCCATAAATAGAGCTCATCTTTAGTTTGGAGCAAAAACAACATTCAAATTTGAGTTTAGGAGGTTTGGTGCCAAAAAATTACAACTTGAAGTTTAAATTTCAAAAGAACATTTGCAATTGTATCTTCTAGAAAGTGTGCCAACTTCCCGGGGCCATAACTTTTGATCCGGGACTCCGATTCGTGAACCGTTTGAACCATTGGAAAGGTCTCGAAGTCAAGAATGCACTTGAAATCTGCTATGCCGATTTCAACAAGTTTTGGGGCCGATCTAGGAACTCTAAGTGCCTCAAATCTAACTCAGAAGATTTTTAGGTGCAAATCTGGGCAACTAAAACTGCAATATCTTTCAACCCAGGAATATAAAATAAAAATCGTAAATTGGAAATTTCATTATGACAAAAAGGGTATCCAAAAATGTAAAAACATCTAAAAATTGAGAAACTTGAAATTTAACTATTTTTGGGTGATGCAAGATTGCCCTTACACCACTAGATGCTCCTGCATTAGACACCTAGGGTAATTTGAGAAGTGAACCCATCACGTCTCAGATAGTGGAGGAAAACCCAAATGATCAACCTCTACCTTAGGCAACCAGGATGAATCTTCAATAGGCCTTCCTTTCCATTTCACCAGATATTCTTCATACTGCCTGTTCCTAGTACTCCTTCCCACATGACTATCTAGGATTTCTTCAATCTCCTCCTTTTCTGAAATAGGTGTTGGAATCCCACACTGTTCCATTGTTGGTACTTCCTCTGCACCACCTTCATGATACTCTGTCAAATATGAAATGTTGAACACAGGGGAAATGTTGAATCCATTTGGTAACTCTACCTCATATGCATTCCCTGAATCATGCCTCTTCAAAATTTTACGGGGACCGAACTTCTTCATCTTCAATTTGTTATATGTTCCCACTGGAAACCTTTCTTTCCTCAAGTGGACCATCACTTCATCACCAATCAAACTCCTTATACCTCCTCTTCTGATCTACCTTAGCCTTATACTGCATATTCATCTTGTTAATATGTTCTCTTACCTTCTCATGTATATCCTTGATGTGTTCTGCAAAATCTTCAGCTTCAGCACTTATTTTCTTCTCTTGGTCCATTTTCCTCAATTATGGAGCTATTCTAGGGCTACCTCCATACACAATCTGGAATGGTGATCTACCAGTGCTTCTGTTGATAGAATTTTTGTAAGAAAATTTTGCCTAGGGTAAGATCAAGTCCCATCCCTTGGGTTTATCTCCTACCAAACATCTCAGTAGGTTACCCAGACTCCTGTTAACAACCTCTGTCTACCCATCTATTTGCAGATGGTGTGCAGAACTAAAATTCAACTCTGTCTTCAACTTCTTCCACAAGGTCCTTCAAAAATACCCCACAAATTTGGTGTCACGATCTAAAACAATACTCTTTGGAAGACCATGTAGCCTCACCACCTCTTTAAAGAACAAGTCAACAATGTGGACTGCATCATGGGTCTTCTAACATGGAATGAAATGTGCCATCTTCGAAAACCTATCAACCACCACAAAAATTGAATCATTCCCTCATTGTGTCCTTGGCAAACCAAGAGAAAAGTCCATACTTATATCCTCCCATGGCCTCTCTGGTATAGGTAAGGGTTGATATAAGCCTGTATTCTGGCTCACTCCTTTAGCCATCTGACATACCCTGCAGCTTTGTACAAACTTTCACATCCTATGACAACTAAGGCCAATAATAATGCTCACTGATAATGGCAATGGTCTTATCCCGACCAAAATGTCCTGCCATTCCTCCACTATGCTTCTCCTTTATCAGGTTCTCCCTCATGGAACTCCTCAGGATACACAATTGACTTCCCTTAAATAGCATGCCATCCTGGATTATGAAATCTAGCCACCTTGTCCTGTCCACTGTAACAGGTTCCTTGCAAGCTTTCCAAGCCTCTGCAAAATCAGGATCTTCTGCGTACAGTGTCTTAAGTTCATTAAACCCAACCACTTCAATCTGCATCTTTGTCATCAATGTATGCCTCCTACTTAAGACATCTGTGACCCTAGTTGACTTCCCACTCCTATGTTTCAAAACAAAGGTATAACTCTACAAAAATTCTAGCCATTTCATATGCCTCTGATTTAATTTTCCCTAACAATTTAGGTACTGTAAGGCCTGATGATCAGTATATAGAACAAATTCCTTCAGCAACAAATAATGTCTCCATTTCTTTAATGCTTGAACTATTGCATAAAATTCTCGATCATATATAGAATACTTTCTCTTGGCATCATTTAATTTTTCACTGAAATAGGCAATGGGCTTACATTCTTGACTCAACACTGCTCCACTGGCATCATAATCCACCTAAAACACCTTGTTGAAATCTGGGAGGGCTAGAATAGGTTTCTTTGTCACCTTCTGCTTCAACAGTTCAAAACTTTTTGCCGCTCCAGTGCTCCACTTGAATTCTTTTCTATCCCCTCTCATTGTTTCAATCAGGGGTCCATAAATACTACTTAAGTTTCTAATGAATTTTCTATAAAAACTAGCCTAACCATGGAAAGATCTCACCTCGGTAGCAGTTCTTGGAGTAGGCCATTCCAAAATAGCCTTCACCTTCTCTGGGTCCATCTTGAGACCTTTTGCTGAGACAACAAACCCCAAGTACACTAACTCCCTCTTCATAAAACTGCACTTCTTCAGATTAATCAACAGGTTCTCTTCTCTTAACTTCTCAAAGGCTCTCTGAATATGCATCAGATGCTCATCCAACATCTTACTTAAAATCAAAATATCATCTAAATACACAATAACAAAACTTCCCAGAAATTCTTTTAGTACCTCGTTCATGAGTAGCATGAATGTGCTTGGTGCATTGGTTAGCCCAAAAGGCATGACTAACCACTCGTACAGGCCCTCTTTGGTCTTGAAGGCAGTCTTCCATTCTTCTCCCTCTCGAATCTGGATCTGGTGATATCCACTCTTCAGATCAATCTTTGTGAAGTACTAAGCTCCACTCAAACAGTTCATCAGGTCATCTATCCTTGGTAGGGGAAATTTGTACTTGATTGTTATCTTGTTTATGGCTTGGGAATATGTACACATCCTCCACTCTCCATCCTTCTTTGGTGCTAGTACTGCAGGTACTGCACATGGACTCAAACTCTCCCATATCAAACCCTTTCTCAATAACTCTTGAACTTGTCTATTCAACTCCTCATTTTATGTTGGAGTCATTCTATGAGCTGCGTTATTTGGAAAACTGGCTCCAGGAATCAAGTCAATCTGATGACTGATCTTCCTTATTGGTGGTAAACCCTCAAGTACATTATCAGAAACAATATCCTGAAACTCATCCAACATGCCAAAAACTTCTTCTAGAACCTTCTCACTATCCTCCTTACTCACTCTAGGAATCAATGCATAACACACATGCTCATACTTCATACCTTCTAAAAAATTTCTTCCATCTACATAACAAATTCTAGCACTACTACATACCTTTTCTTCGGTCTCCTTCACGGGTTTCAACTTGTGATGAACCCCATCCTTTATCAAAGAATAAGTGTTTGCATGGCCATCATGTATAGCTTGCCTATCAAACTGCCACAGCCTCCCCAACAACATGTGACATGCATCCATGGGGATGATATCACAGAGTACCTCATCATGGTAGCTCCCGATCTTGAAATTTACTAGGCACTGCTCATTGACCAAAACTTTGTGGTCTTTCTGCAACCAGGCAATCTGATACAGATGCAGGTGCCTTTCCCTCTTCAGCTTCAACTTTGTGACCATCTCTTTTGACACCAGATTATCGGTGCTCCCACCATCAATAATGACATCACAACATTTTCCTTCACACTTGCACCTTGTGTGAAACAGATTCTTCCTCTATTCTGGTTCCTTTTCCTCAATCACCATGGCTCTCCTAATCACTAGGGCTTCTCCCCTTTTAGCATCATTTGAATGTTCAGATTGGGCCTCCTCATCTACATGTGCAACCCTTCCACAACCTTCTGGCCTTTTGTCTACCCTTCTTTGGTGTTGTGGACATTCATAGGCTCGATGCCCTTCTTCACCACATTGGAAACATGTTCCTTTGAAACCGCCTCTTCTAGATCCTTGTCCATATCTCCTCGTCCTCTACCTCTTTGATCACCACCTATTTTGATCAATGAGGGCAGTAGAAATTGTCATTCATTTGGCTTTAGTTGGTACCCACATCTTCACTTTTCTTTTCATCATCATTTCGGCTTCCTGAAGGTCTTCCACTACCCCTTCCACTTTGACCTCCTCATCCTTTTTGCTTGCCTTCAAATCTTTTGTTCAGCTTCTCTTCCACCTTCAGAGCAAACTAATACACATCCTCAATGGTAGTCATTCTCATCAGGCTTAACTCCTCCCTAATGCTTAGTCATAACCCATTAAGATATCAGCTACCTTTCTCCTCTTTATTGGCCTCTCAGTGGTGGGTCTGCTCGGAAGGATTTCATCTTGTGAAAATCTTCAAAAGATATTCCTTTCACGCACTGGCTTCTTTCCAACCTTTGGGTGCAATTTCTTCTGGGGCTGTGATCTAACTCAGAGTCTACTAGTATGAACTACTTCTTCGCCACCATGAGATCCCATCCGTGATATTTCCTTTTCCTCTTTGATTTCTTTCCAACCTGACCTCTTTCCACCAAATATTGGTATGGCTCCTTTCAAATTTCATTATTTTCTACAAACTTAACTCGATCTGGGTCCTCTATTTCCTCATACTCAAAATATTCTTCTAGCTCATTGATCCATTTGATCAACTCTTCCGAGTTCAAACTTCCAAAATAACTAGGGACTTCGCTCTGGGTCTTTTCCCGATCTTTGAAATGGCCCTTATTAGCCACATTTGGTCTTGATCAATTGCTTCTTCTTCCTCTTCTACATTTGAACCTTCTTCCTCTCCTTCATCCTCACTTTCCTCCCTCAGGTTTAACCCTCTTCTCAACTGCTCTTGTAACGCATCAATCTGTCTCTGGAGGGCTGCAGTGCATCTCTTCCACCAACATTTCTACCACCTCGACCACCTCTGGCACCACCATACCTACCAGGCATCACTCTTGGAGGCATCTTTCTTGACCTCGACCCACAACCACGGTCCTAGTGCGAACTGCCTCACGATCGGCGATTCTGTCCACACGCCAAGAAAACTTCTCTGATACCACTTGATGAGGGCACAACTTGAGATTTAAAATAACCCACAAATAAAGAGAATAATTTTATTATTCAAAAATGGAACTTCTTACATGTAGAGGATCTCAAATCCCCAAGTTTTACAACACATGCAAGTTATAGAAAGCTACAGAATCACCCTTTCACAATATGCGAGCTTGTCCCCAAAAAGTTACCCAAAAATTAGAAACCCGCCCATAAATAGAGCTCATCTTTAGTTTGGAGCCAAAACAACATTCAAATTTGATTTTAGGCGGTTTGGCCCCAAAAAATTACAACTTGAAGTTCAAATTTCAAAAGAACATTTGCAATTGTATCTTCTAGAAAGTGTGCCAACTTCCCGGGGCCATAACTTTTGATCCGGGACTCTGATTCGCAAACCATTTGAACCGTTGGAAAGGTCTCAAAGTCAAGAACGTGCTCAAAATATGCTATGCCAATTTTGGCAAGTTTTGGGGCCGATCCGGGAACTCTAAGTGCCTCAAATCTAACTCGAAAGATTTTTAGGTGCAAATATGGGCAACTAAAACTACAATAGCTTTCAACCCAGGAATAGAAAATAAAAACCATAAATTGAAAATTTCATTATGACGAAAAGGGTATCCAAAAATGTAAAAACATCTAAAAACTAAGAAACTTGAAATTTAACTATTTTTGGGTGATGCAAGATTGCCCTTACACCACTGGATGCTCCTGCATCAATATATTTGTATAATATCTTTTGAAGCCTTGAGCCTAGAATTGTATTGTAACCATTGTTGTAATAGTTTTTTTGTTCTTTCTTTCTATATAACTATGAATATTTTTCATTAACACTACTCTCCTCTTAGAATAATTTTTTAAGTTTCATATAGTTTCACTCACTTAGAAAGAGGAAGACAAATAAGTAAAATCTTTAGACATGTTTAGAGTTCTAGAGTTCACAAGAATAAGTATGTATTCTCTCCTCATGCTTGTCTTGGGAGAATTGAATCCCTCCCATTATATATTCTAGTGTTTGGATTATTGATGTAAGTTATAATTTTAGCTCTAAGTTTGGTTATATATTAAAAATAAATAAGAAGACAAAAAAAATTATAATTATGATGTGGAGGTTTGTTATTTTGTGATGTCTCGCATTGAAATATTTAATGTTAAATATATAATATTATTACATAATTCAATTATTTACTATATTTTTCATATTTTTATAGACATAATAAATAAAATAATCTTAGGTAAAACAAAATAGCTTTATATGTAACTTATCTATTTATATGTACATATCTTAATAAAATAAATCTTGAAGTAAAGTTAAAGTATATAGTTTATTTTCATTTAACTTTGTAAAAACCAATGCATGGTTTGACAATTTAAAATGAATGCATGATATTCCTAATAAAACAAAATGTAAGAAGTAAAAATATTATTTTGAAAAGATAATTATCAAAACAATTCATATTTATTTTAAGATGAATAATATTATGTGTAGGAAATTACTAACAAAAAATGATGAATATCAAACAAAAAGAACAAGCTCATGAGTATCTAGGGTTTGGTGAATTTCGAGCAACCACTAGGCCTACTAAAATCTTCCACTATTTTTTATGGTTTCACTATATTCTTAGTTATTCTATCATTTTTTTCACTCCTTGTAACTTTATGATTTTATTTTTTTTAATTGCATATTTGTTTGATATCACTAGTTTTTAGATTGTCAACTATAGTGCTGGTGAGTAATTTATGAAAATAATATGACTAGACACTTCATGTTAATTTATATTTTCTTGAGTGTTTTTCTCTTTATTTTTATCTACTTTAATTTTCTTAGAATAACTATCATTATTACCTAATATTTACAAGGATTATTGTTATTTATTATGGCACCTTGAATTTATTGTGTTGTTGCAACTAATTTGGGTGTTAGGCCATCATTTTGTTCCTCTTGTTAGTGTAAATCTTCCCTTTATTAGGTTTGGTTCAAAATCTTCTCACATTGTTTATGAATGGGATGCTTCTCCCTTTATTTTCATTTATATGGAGAATCAACAAATCTTCTTATTAATTATTTTTGAGATGGTATCGGTGAGAAATTTCACTATAGATCAATCTTTCAATAAATATCACTAATTAGGTGGATAAATAATGGATACCATTGATAAAAGGATACAATGATATTTTCTTGTGTGGGCTAGGCTTCTTCATAGTAACCTTTTTAGAAAAACAATTGAAAAAATGTGATCTTTGATTTGGATCTTAGTTTTATGGGATAAAATGGTTTTTACCTAGATCACTAGATGATTAAATTGAATCTTATAGATGAGACACCCTCTCAAGTGTTGATTTGGGTAAGGCTACCTTGTCTTCCTTTATGGTTATGAAATGAAGAATCCCTAAAGCTAATAGGAAATGCAATTGGAACATATAAAATTTGGGCTCCACCCAAAGGAAATAATTTTCTTTGTGGCTCACATCTATGTGGAAGTGGTTGTCCTTAAAGGACTTATAAAATTAATAAATATACAATTTGATCACAATCAAAAAAATGATTATAAATGTATCCATTTCAATTGTACTTTAACGTGAGCATAATCACTTCTAAAGAAATTATCACAAGAAGCCTTATTCCCTTGAGGGTAAAAATAAGATTTATAGAAATCAAATAGAAAGTAAAATAAGTATAAATAAAATTAAGAAAAATCAACCTATGATCCCTCTTCCTCTAACCCTTTTTCAATATTATCCCTTAAGGTAGCTCCTTCAAAAATCTTAGGGGCTTTGAAGGATATTTTTTATGACATGGCTCTTGAAGATTTGATTATTTGGGCTGAGTTTTAAATTTTAGGAAGGAGACTTGTATTATTAAAAATGATACTTGGCTCCTTAGATGATGATTTGGTTGATCTATCATGGTGGAAGAAAATACTTTTTTTTTTCTCTAGTCATAAGTCAAGAAAATAAATGAGAAAATCATAACCAAAGAGGCTTCTAAGAACTTAATTCTTGGATTCAATAATTAAAAAAAATCATGCAAACATTGCATTGATAGGCATTTAGGAAAAATATAGTTTTTTGATCATTTTGTACATTTATTTTGTTGTATTCCCTCCCAAGGGTTGTATTCACTATATCTTCACACTTTATATTTTTAATATTAAAATCAAGAAACTGTTAAAAGGTGTAGGACAACTGAGAGGGGGGGTGAATCAATTGTCACCAAATTCAAATTCAAAACTTTAAATAATTATTAGCTTCACAACCACACTGTTCTATTATTATGTATGAACATGAAATGCAGATAATAGAAAGTAAAATCAACACAATGAACACCAAATTTTACATGGAAAACCCAATGAAGGAAAAACCATGGTGAGGATTAACTCACAATATAAAGAGATAACAAACCCAATTACAAAGGCTCATTGCCAAGGGCTCACTGCCCAAAAGAGGACTCGCTATCCTGATACAAAGCCTCACTACCTACAGAAAGGACTCACTGTCCAACAGGGAGGCTCACTACCTACTAATACAAAAGAAAACAAAAGATCCACCACAAAAATTAACACACATCCCCAGCCTTGATCAGAAGATTGTTCAGAAACCTTTAGCTCACTACCTTCAAAAATCTAACACAATGAAGTACTACTACCTCCACTCACTTTCACACACTTCTACTCTTTTAATTAGTGGCTTAGTTCACTTCCTTTCATCATCATCCAATTCTTCAAAATTCAACTTACATTTATACCGTCTTCAACCTTAGAAACTTTCTCCAAGGTCGGCCACATATGCCTCATTTCATAAATTCAAATTAGGTCGGAAACTCAACATTCCCACGGTGGAAAGGAATGAGAGTGGACCAATAAAAATACTTAACTAAGACCAAAAAATAATGTCTCAGATCAACCAAACATTTCCTTAATTAAATTTAATTCTTCAAATGAAGTGTAAACACCAAGTCGGCCAAACCTAATGAAAACACAAATGAACATTGATGTACATGCTTCCCAACAAGAAGATAGCATGTAGACTATGCAAAAAGATTCATTATGCACAAGAACACATCTTAGGTTCCTTAGATGCATTCGCAACAAGTGCAACAATCTTCAAACACTGAACTCCTTCCATCAGTCCATCTGGACTGTGCAAACACATACATCAACTCTGAAACTTGACTTACTGATCACCAGACCACACGCATCTTTGAAAAAACCAAGAGAACACCATTATAAGACACATTCTAGATCTGTAAGATCTGAAGTAGAATAGCGGAGGACTATAGAGTAGAAAAATTTCTCCTAGTCACATAAAGCTAACTCTGTCAAAACGATTCACACACCAATGAACACAAATTTCACACTTCATCAAACCAAAAGCTATAGATTAGTAGATATCACCGTCAGATCATTGAAAACAACCCTTCAGTTCTGCATAAGCATAGGATCAACACAGGAGAAACTCGGAGCACATACCAAAGCACATTCTAAACACATACATAACTTTGACTTTACTCTTTATTAATTTTCTCAGAAACACTTGGAAACCCATCATTTCCGCACATTTGTAACATCATAAGGATAGCTCCATGTACTCACAACATCTCAACAATGTCTCAACTATACATGCACAATCTACAACATTAATGAGAACACCACCAAATATTCTCATACTTGCAACAATATCCCCCTTTGTCATTGTTGGCAACACATGATGTGAAACAAAAAAAACATCAAAGACAACATCCTGCACAATATTCTGGGAGGATACCTTTTCTTCCTTTTCTTACTATTTTTCACATGACTTTCTCTCCCCCTTTGACATCAATGAAAAAGATCAAAAACTCTGATCACTCCCCTTTAGGAGTGCACCCATTCAACTCATACTACAACAATGAAAACTTTTTCTACTCCCCCTATGGAGTAGACCCATTCATTAGTCCATATAAATGAAGAATCTATGAATTCACTGGACTGATGCACCTTCATGTGCACCTAGTTCAGAGGGCCAATGAACCCCAACCTCTCCCTAAATACTCAAAAATATCCTTTGGAAGAGCCTTAGTAAATATATCTACAATTTGTTCCTTTGTTGTCACATACTCCAACCTGACTTCATTCTCCAACACTTTTTCTGTTAGGAAATGATATCTGATAGATATGTGTTTTTTTCTTGAATGCATAACTAGATTCTTTGAAATGTTTATAGCACTTGTGTTGTCACAAAAAATAGGAATAGGCTCATCACATATTACTCTAATGTCTTTCAGATTTTGCTTCATTTACAAAACCTATGTGCAACAAGATGTTGCAGCAATATATTTTGCCTCTATAATGGATAAAGAAACTATCTTGTTTCTTACTCAACCAAGAAACCAATCTTCCGCAAAGAAAGAAAGCACCCCCACTAGTACTCTTTCGTTCATCCACACAACTAGCCCAATTTGCATCCGTATAAGCACTCAAGGTGAAATCAACACCCTTAGGATACCATAAGCCATAATCTAGTGTACCTTTAAGATATCTAAATATCCTCTTTACTATTGTAACATATTCCTCTTTAGGATCTTCTTGAAATCTAGCAACTAAACATATTGCATGCATAATATTTGGTCTGGTAGTAGTAAGATACAACAACCCACCAATCATAGATTCGTATTTTCTCTAATTAGTTTTAGCAAATTCATCATCCTTACTTAGCTTACATCTGGTCACCATAGGAGTACTAACTAGTTTGGAATCATCCATTCCAAAATTCTTCAACAACTCTTTCACATACTTAGATTGTGAAATGAATATCCCCTTATCAGTTTGATTTACTTGAATACTAAGAAATAAATTCAACTCACCAATCATGGACATTTCAAATTCTTTTTGCATTTATTCTACAAATATTTTACACATGCCTTCATTTCCACCAAAGATGATATCATCAACATATACTACCACTATTAAGATTTTGTTTACTTGCACTTTGAAGTAAAGATTGTTTTCAGTAGATCCTTTGTTGAATCCTTTCTTTGTTGGGTATCTATCAAATATTGCATACCAAGCTTTGGGAGCTTGCTTCAGTCCATACAATTCCTTCTTCAACTTACAAACCATATCTAGTTTGTTAGATAAATGAAATCCTTCAGGTTGTTCCATGTATACTTCTTCCTCCAATTCACCATTCAGAAATGTTGACTTGACATCCATCTAATTTAATTTGAAATCCTTGTGGGAAGAAAATTCCAAAAACATTCTAATAGCTTCCATTCTATCCACAAGGGAAAATGTTTCTTCAAAGTATATGCCTTCAACTTGTGAGTATCCCTTGCATACAAGTCTTGCCTTATTTCTTATAACATCTCCATTTTCATTCAACTTATTCCAGAACACCCATTTTGAACCAATTACATTCTTATTCACAAGTCTAGGAACTAATTACCATGTCTAATTCTTTTCTATTTGCTACAACTCTTCTTTCATAGCTCTCATCCAACTCTCATCTTCACATGTTTCACTCACATACTTAGGTTCAATTTTAGAGAGTAAACACATATTTCCTCACCTGCTACTTTACTTCTTGTCTTCACACCTTCACTCTTATCTCCAATTATCTATTCCTCTGGATGATTATTCTACACACACTTAGGAGTTTTAGAAACATGTTCTAGTTCATTTTCTTCTTCTTCAGTCTATTCTTCTTCCTCTTATTCTTCCTTCTCCTTATTCTCTTTAGGTACTTGTCCATAGATAGGATCATCATGTTCAACTTCACTTATCTCAATAGGTCTATGCATGTCTTCATCAACTTTCACATTAGCACTTTCAACAATCTTCCTCAATTATTTATTGAAGCATCTATATGCTTTGTTGGTAGTAGAGTACCTAAGAAAAATTCCTTCATCACATCTAGCATCAAACTTCCCAATATTTTCATCATCTATTTTAATGTAACATTTACTTCCAAATACCTTGAAGTACTTCATAGTAGGAGTCTTACCAGTCCATAACTCAAAAGGAGTATTTGTGTTGTTGCGTCTAAACTCTATTAAGAACATAAACAATAGTGTGTATTACCTCTCTCCAATACACATTCGGTACATTTGATTCTTTCATCATGGTTCTTGCAACTTCCTGTACCATCCAATTTTTCCTCTCAACTACCCCATTCTGCTGAGGGGTTCTTGGAGTAGAAAACCATCTTTTTTATGCCATGTTCACAAAATGTATTAAAATCACCAGAATTGAATTCTCCACCTCTATTAGATCTCAAACATTTGATTCTCAAATTCACTTCATTTTCCACTCTTGCTTTGAACACTTTAAACCTATCTAGAGCATGAGTCTTCTCTCTAAGAAAATCAACCCATGTCATTCGAGAATAATCTTCAATAAGGAGCATGAAATACCTATCACCATTCAAAATTCCTATTCTAGTTAGACCATAGAGGTCAGTATGAATTAACTCTAGCATTTTGGTAGTAGATTGCTCTTTTCCCTTAAAGTTGCAACTTATCTTTTTCCCTAACTGACAACTTCTACAAATAGTATTAGCAGGCTTTGTGATCTAGGTAGACCTCAGATAACATCTCTTGAACTAATTTTGACTAGATTATCAAAGTTTATATGTCCCATTCTCTGGTTCCATAACCAACTTTCATTGATTTGAGATACAAGGTACTGGCCATCCACACCTTTAAGTTGATAGATGTTTCCATGAGTTCTTCTTCTGACAACAACCATATCTCCAAATCTTTCTCTGATCTCATAGGTATTATTCTGAAACACAAGTTTAAAACCTCTGCTACACATTTTTCCAACACTCAAAAGGTTATGCCTCAGAACCTTTACATAATATACACCATCAGTGTTGTGTATTTCATCAAAACTACTTGTACCTTTCCCAATAATGTTTGCTCCTGAATCATCACCAAACATGACCAAGCCTCCATCATACTTTTCAAGTTTAGTAATCTTCCTTTTATCACTGGTCATGTGATTAGAAAATCCACTATCAATCACCCAGTAATCTTCATCCTGCTTAGCATGAAAGGCGGTTACCACAATACCTTCCATCCCATTCTTCTTGTTTTTTGAAACATTCTTCCTTGCACATTTTACAGGGTTAGAAGACATAGATTTATTCTCCAAAGCTAAAAGTAAGCATTCACTATCATCACCCTCATAATCAGATTCATCATCAGAGATTCTAACTTCTTCTTTAACATAATACAACTTATATTTCTTATCCTTTCTATCTTTATCTTTATAATCCTTGTTCTTCTTATGTACAACTCTCTTCAGACATCTTGAAGCATAATGACCAATATTACCATAACTGAAACATTTAGAGGGAAACATACCTTTATACTTATTAGTACCTTTCTTCAACTTTCTGGTGAAATTCACTTCCAGCTCATCAGAACCATCACTATCCAAATCATCTTCAATCTTCATTTCCTTAAATGTTGTTTCTGTCTTTTCTTCTTTCTTTCCAAACTTTCTCATCTGAAATGTTGTCAAGGTGTTGAATAATTGTTCTTTAGTATACTTCTTAGGATCATACATCTCTTCAATAACTGAGATCTTATCACTATAGCAATATAGTAGGGTGATCAAAATCTTCTCAATTATATCTTCATTGGTCAGGTTTCCCCCTTGATTCCTAACTTCATTTATTGCAAGTTCAACCCTTTGGAAATAACTTGTAAAATATTCACCTTCTTCCATTTTTCAAATTCTCATATATGTGCTTTGTCGCCAGCTTCTTTGTCAACTTTACTCTTTCATTTCCTTCATATAGTTCTTCCAACTTCTTCCAAACTTCATGAGCAGTGCCTAAATAAAGAACCTTAGTTTGCTCAATTTTAGATAAAGCATTGAAAATAGCATACCTCACCTTCTCATTCTCCTCATAAGCATAAATCTCATTTGCAGTAATAAGACCACCCATCAGGAATATATAATTCATCTCAATAGCCTTCCATGTCTTGAAACCAAGAGAGATAATATATCCTCTCATCTATGCTTTCCAGTCATTGTAATCAAAACCATCGAACATATGGATCATCAACTTATACGCCTTCATATATTCCTTAAGTGGTTAAGGTGTACACCAAGGAACCAAAGCTTTGATACCAATTGTTAACAGGCGTAGAACAACTGAGAGGGGGGTGAATTAGTTGTCACCAAATTCAAATTCAAAACTTTAAATATGTATTAGCTTCACAACTAGGTATGTGCGGGATCATGATGGGCCAAAAAGTGGTGATATGATCGGTATGTGTAGTGTATGTGGCTGGCGAATTTTTTTTACCCAAAATTGATGAAACAAAAAGGGTTTTTAAAGGATTTTCTTAGCTTTTCACCAATATAAATTATGCTTTACTTTGAATTTAATAAATAATTATTATTCATTTTTTATTTGAATTATGACTAAAGTCCTGATTGATAGGTTGATTGAAAAAATCTATAGCTTTCAAATGGTATCACATTTTTTTAATCCAAAACATGCATCACATTCTATGCTTCACATACTATCGGATTAAAAAAAAAAATTTCATGAAGTTTTGACCAAGTTAAGGTGGTATATGAGTTTTATATTTTTTAAAAAGTTGTAATAAAAAATCATAATTAATTATTTACTTGGAAAAAAATTACGAAAAATATGCATCACATTGGGACATGATTCCTCTACTTATATCTAAAATATTATAAATAAATATTATCATTTTATTGTGGTTAGGTGGTGATAGACACCTACTTCTTATTTTTTCCCCGAAATTTAAGTACTACTACATTGAAATTTCAAATTTTCACGAAATAGATTTTTTTTAAATAAACCTAGTAGTTTAGAAAATACATTCAATTTTCTACAGATTCTATTCTTACATATTTTTGAAATAATATAGATAACTTATTCAAATTTTTATGTCAAGTTGCCTAACTTTGATTTTTCTAAAAAAATTTCCACTTAAGGGCTTGTTTTTTCCATGATGATCTTGCAAATACCCAACCACACTGTTCTGTTATTAGGTATGAACATGAAATGTAAATAAAAAAAAGTAAAATCAACACAATGAACACCATATTTTATATGGAAAACCTAATGAGGGAAAAACCATGGTGAGGATTAACTCACAATATAAAGAGATAGCAAAACTGATTACAAAGGCTCACTTCCCAAAAGAGGACTTACTATCCTTATACAAAGGCTCACTACCTACAGAATGGACTCACTATCCAATAGGGAGGCTCACTACCTACTAATACAAAAGATCCACCACAACAATTAACACATATCCACAGCCTTGATCAGAAGATTGTGAAAGCCTTTAGCTCACTACCTTCAGGAATATGACACAATGAAGTATTGCTGCCTCAAATCACTTTTGCACACTTCTACTCTTTTAATTTGTGTCTTAGTTTATTTTCATCATCATTCAATTCTTCGCAATTCAACTTGCATTTATACCATCTTCAACTTTAGAAACTTTCTCCAAGGTCGGCCACATATGCATCATTTCATAAATTCAAATTAGGTGAAAAACTCAACATTCCCATGGTGGAAAGGAATGAAAATGGACCAATAAAAAACCAAGACCAAAAAGTAATGTCTCGAATCAACCACATGCTTCCTTAATTAAATTTAATTCTTAAAATGAAGTGTAAACACCAAGTCGAACAAACCTAATAAAAACACAAATGAACATTGATGTACACACTTCCCAACAAGAAGATAGC
Source organism: Sequoia sempervirens (assembly GCA_007258455.2). Classification (NCBI taxonomy): domain Eukaryota; kingdom Viridiplantae; phylum Streptophyta; class Pinopsida; order Cupressales; family Cupressaceae; genus Sequoia; species Sequoia sempervirens. The sequence goes on from VDFB02086081.1 coordinate 210,226, forward strand.
ACATGGATGATGTAAAAAACTTCATTATGCATGAGAACACATCTTAGGTTCCTTCAAATACATCTGCAACAAGTGCAACAATCTTTGAACACCGAACTCCTTCCATCAGTCCATCTGGACTGTGCAAACACATACATCAACTCTGAAACTTGACTTTCGGATCACCAAACCACACACATATTTTCCAAAACCAAGAGAAAACCATTATAATACACATTCTAGATCTACAAGATCTGAAGTAGAATAGTGGAGGACTGTGGAGCAAAAAAATTTCTTCTAGTCACAGAAAGCTAACTTTGCCAGAACGGTTCACACACCGGTGAACACAACTTTCATGCTTCATCAAACTAGAAGCTACAAATTAGTAGATATCACCCTTAGATCATCAAAAAACAACCCTTCATATTTTCACAAGCATAGGATCAACACAAGAGAAATGTGAAGCACATACCAGAGCACATTCTGAACACATACATAACTCTAACTTCACTCTTTATTAATTTTCTCAAAAGCACTTGGCAACCCATCATTTCAGCACATCTAAAACATCATAAGGATAGCTCCATGTACTCACAACATCTCAAGAATTTCTCAACTATACATTCACAATCTACAACATACTAAACTGTGTTGACATCAATAGAAACATTAATGACAACACCACCAAATATGCTCATACTTGCAACAAAAACTTGGATCTTGACCCTTACAAACATATTTTTTTTTAACATAATAAATAGGCCCTCATAAGTCACAAATAATGGCTAAATAATACATAGATAGTTGAACAAAAATAATGACAAAAGGTCAAATTTAGATAGATAAAACCTAAGAGACAATTATGAGGAATATTTAATAGCTTTGATCATTTGGTTGTAATGCTCCACATTGATAGTGTCTAGCCCCAACTTTTTTCATGCAATATTTTATAAAATATAAAGGAAACTGGCCAAGGTTTTCATACTTTTATTATTGGTCCTTATCATTTCACTCATATTATTCTCTGGATGTCTAGTATATTAACACTCATATCCTCAATTTTAGTATTATTCTACAAGCAAAGTTCATATTTGACCTATAGAGCATCCTTGTTAACATCACCTATAGGGGAGTCAATAGAATCATCATCAAAATCTAGTGCATTCATCTTCTCAAAGAGACTATTTCTCTCATATTTTATGGGGGCGTGCTTAGGAGTTATATCCTCAAAATACTTTCTCTCTAAATTACCCTCTAATATCTCCTTGTCTTGTTTCTTATCCCTAGACTCACTAGAGATATCAATATCTTTATAGTCACTTGGTTAGGCTCTTACCAACCTTGAAGATCTATTGACCTGAAGGAATTTTCCATGCATGGCCCTACAGTATCCTTCATTTTTCTAATTTTATTGACTTCTTCTTCATACTCCTACCAAGGGAAAATATTTTTAGACTTTCCCTCCATTCTCTTGATTTTCCTTTTCCAAAATTTCTTACCCTTGGCATTACTTCCCAAATTCCTCACCCAAGTCCCAATTTTATCCTTTAACCCGAGAGCTTCATAGTACACATTCTTAGGAGAAGGGAAAGTATCAATGACATCACTTCCTTGGTACACTTTATATTAATAAATCACTTATTTTATTAAAAATATAAATTGTGTAGTAAAAATTAAAATTGTATTTTATAAATAACATTTGTTAAATAATAGTTATATTAAATAAACCATAATAGAATTGCTAAATATAATAGATATGTCCTATATTTTAGGGACATGTGTCAATTAAAATACATTGGGAAAATGTGTCTCAACCTTGCAATTACATAAGGTATTTTTGATAGGTAAGAACGGGGGGGGGGCAATGGGGGGTACCCCCTGCAAGGGATCTGAGGGCTGCACGCTTGATAGGGGCTTGAAAGTAGTGCCCTGAAAGCTAAATTTTATTTATATTTTATTATTGTAAATTTGGACCATTTATCATTAGGTCTCATATCTAATGGTAGATATTTTGTTGGCTTGCATTTCCCTAGAAGGAAACCCTATTTTATGAGGGTGTTGTGCTACAATTGTGTTTTATAATGTATTTTGAGAGTTTGATAGTACTCATGTTGCCTCTAGATCTCTGGTTGTTGATACTCCTATGAGAATCTTGCTCTGCAAGTATATTATAATATTTGTGATTTTTGAATAATATAGTGGGCGGATTTTGGAGTGTGGGGTTTTTTTCCCAAAATGGTTTTCCCCACATAAATCACTGTGTTGTGGTATGCATGATATTTATGTTTATTTTTGTTTAATTTTATGTAACTATTAAAAAGATCTGTAAAGTTTTGCATTATCCTCTTCTCAAGCTTAGTGTAGAAATTTTTTCTACTACCTTAGCTTCCTTACAAAATCATCTTATTGTTGCCCAAAGTTATAGGAGTTGTATTTAAAATTATAAGTACTTTATACAATATTTTTAATTAGTTAAAAAATTGTTTTAATCAAAACATTGAGTTGAAGACAAGTAATAAAATTTTGTCTTAAAAAATATAGATTTTGAATTATTCTTATAATTTTTATATCTATTTAAAATTTAGATTAAAATATTTTGAAGTAATAAATCACATCCACATAAATATCTATAATTTTAAAAAAGGAAAATGATAAATAACCATAAATTTAGATTAAAATATTTTGAATTAATAAATCACATCCACATAAATATCTAAGTCATTAACAGTATAACTATAGACCATACAAAAAAGGAAATATTGCTTGATAAACATGTCCATAGCCACATCATGAAAAGGTCACAAGTTAGGAATATTCAATAAGACTTCAATTCTCTTGGATTTCTTCCATCGCATCAGACCAGTTGTCCTTGTGTTCCCTATTCTCGGACTTGTCAACTTCATTCCTTCACCCCTTTTTCTTCTATTGTTTCTAGAGTTTTCCTTGTCCCAAAAAAGTTCCCATAATTGCTCTCTTCATAATTCCATCCACCACCATGAAATTTTTTTTTATGGAACCTTCCATGATCTAGAGCCTCTTGGAACTATCAACCTCTTTAAATTGTCTTTCAATTTGTTCCACCTAGGCACTGAGAGCTTCAATTTTTGGGTTTAAGTTTTTATAATCCCCATCCTTAGGACTTTCCTAAATTTGGGGCTGATGAATATGAATTTCTTGCTCTTCCATAACAATACGGTTTTCATTATTATCCTCCATTTTGTCTTCTTATTCAGACTCTTTTCCTTCACCATCCTCATTGTATTCTTCTAGCTCATTTTTCCCCTTCTTGTTCTTGACTCTCCTGGACTCCTCTTCACAGTCTGAAACATCCTGCTTCCTCTGACATCTCAATTTATACCAGGCTATTAGGAACATACTCCTCTTTAGAAGAGTCAAGACATTCCCCCTTAGCAACATTTTTACCTTTTTTTGTCTACCTCTTTCCCTTTGAAGGAATCTTTTGCAAGTCAATCAACCTTCTTCCACCAAGAGGGATCGAGACACAAATGGGGTTGGTGTCCTTATCATCAAAAATAGTTATTGTGGTACCTTTTTGTTTTGTTTCTTTAGGCTACACCTTCTGAAATTTAATCAAACCATAGGAAAGGGGGGAGGAATTTATTTTTTCCATGGTAATTTTTAAGAGATCCTCTAGGGAATGTTCAAAAATTGGAGGATAAGGGTATTTATTCTTTCTTGACTTAGACACTTTCTCAAGAGAATGGTGCTTGTTTTCAATTAACTCAATATGAATATATCTTTTAGGGGTCTAGGTAACCTCAAGGAGATTAACAATAGGGTTTCTTTGCAGAGTAGTAGCTAAGGAATATTTATATATAGCCCTACTAATCCCTTGGTGTAATGGGGGATTAGCACCATTCTCCATACTTTGTTGAAGAGAGGAGAACAAGAAGGGGAGATCAATCTTTTCCAAATGATGAACTTGGTTTAAGATAGGGAAATGATAACTAGTAATAGACAAAAAATGCCCTTTGAGAGTAAAGTATTTCATAATAAATAGACTTACAAATTGTGATAAGGAGTTGACAACTTCAATATTGAGTACCCATTCTAAAATATTTTGGGTTTCTCCTTAGCCTTGAAGAACTTGTCAATGAACACCTAATAATTTCTAGTTCTCTTCCTATCACTCTTTTTTCCTTTGTACTACAAGTCCATGGTTTGAGCAATAAACTTAGCTATTATAGGAAAATGTAACCCACCAATATTAACTTCTCCATCACTCCAAAAATTTGCAAACTTATAGCCAAGGCTTTCATTATATCCCTCTATGGCTTCAACAAAGGGGGTAAATCTTGCCCTGTCAAATAGACCCTACAATTCTTCATTTTGCTTAAGGTTCTCATAGTTCCCTGGTTCACCCTTCTTCCTAGGGCCCCACATAATATCTTCACCAATCAAACAATCTTTATGAAGCAATAGATAGTCTTCCCCAAAGCCATTTTCATCCACCAAGGAAATCACTGACAGGGTCAACTCTTTAGTATTCAGGCTAAAATTGGCAGCTTTCATTTGGGAAGGCGTCTGTTTAAACTCGCCATCAATTATGAAAAAGGTGAAGGGTTGGAAGAATAAAAAAAATAGATTTTGCACATGTCTCTCATGCCCTTCTTGTAAATAATGAAATTTAGAGCATTAAAAGGGATTTTATTCTGATATTCAACTTGCATGAGTTCACAAGCTACGACAACTAAGGAAATATCATTTCGACGAGCCACAATTTTTTTTTGAAATGAGTCTGAGCTGGGAAAATATTATGTTTTTCACCTTAGAATTCCACCCAATAACATCAACCCATAGGATACTATTAATATTTCCTTTCATCATACCTTTAATCTTCATCACAAAAAATATGAAGGCGTTATCATAATCATTACGGTACTCCCTCCTCGTACTAACAATAGTACCCCAAATAATCATAAGCTAGATAACCTATATCTCTTTCCTACTACCCTGATTATGCATCATATAATCCATCATTAAAATTGAATTATCAAAATAACAATCTTCTTTCATTCATCAACTCAGGATTATTAGTTGAATCATATTTCTCCTTATTGACTATATCCTTAATATGTCATGGTAGAAAAGGATTCTTCCAATCAATCCAAACATTATTCTTAAGGCCTTCATTAGCCATAGCGCCAACAAAAAAATTTCCTTCTCTATACAAGTGACAAATTTTATAATGTTGAAATTTTTTAAGGATTCTTTTGCAGTCATCCATAACATCCCTCAACTCCTAGGGCAACAACATCCTCCTTAAGATTGTCAATTATTAATTTGGAATCACCTTCAATAATAACCTTAGTATAGTTAACATTTTTCATTCAAGTGATTTAAACCATCCCAAATAGCCATTGCATCATCGACATTATTAGAAGCAATACCAAAGATTTTACCATAGCTTTCTATGAAATTCCCTTGGTAATTTTTTAATGCAAATCAGGGAGGCAAACTGATTACAATTACAATTCAAACCAATTCTAACAATTCTTCAAGTCATAAAACCCCACCTTCTCCTTATTTCATCATACCTTCACAATCTCCTTGTAGCATTTCCAATAGAGAAAATTGTGCATATCTCTCCAAAAACTCCTCAAACCCACAAAAGGTTAGGCATTCCAGATACCCATTAAGACATTCTTCAACATATCCAATCTGTGTATATGGTTGTTTTAGACTTTCACTTTCAAAATAGGGCTAGTACACTATCCCCTTAAGCTAATTAGCCTGTTTTGTAAAGAAACACCACTCTAAACACCCTACCAACCAAAAAAATCTATGGATAATCCACAACTAGGTTACAAACACCTAAAATCCACAATTTTTATCAAGTGAAACAACCCAAAACTCACCAAGACACAAAGGCCTCATTTAGGCCTGTTTGAAGAGGGTTTATTGAAACTATGGTCTCAAAACCTTCTCTCTACAAAATAACACTTCACACACCCTAAAATATGTCTACACATGCTTATTCAACCTTTACAAATCGTTTCCCAAGAGTTTCTCAATCATTCTTAACCTCTAACCACCAAATTTGACCCAAAATCAATGGAATGCCAACTAGGGCATCAAACAAAATCCCTTAAACAACCTCTCCTACTCTTGAAACCTCCATCCACATCTAAAAATACCCATAATAACCCATTCCACCAAGATACAACTAATTCTAATGGTGGAATGGGTGTTTACTTCATTTTTAATGCCTTCAAACCCTTAAATAGGGTATTATAGACCCACCTATATAAAAATGGTCACAAAACTCTTAAAACTTGATGAAATCCAATCACACAAAATAAAAAATGGTGTTATCTCATGCCTCAATTGAATTCAATATATTTCATAATATTATTGCACTTTACGAACCCATACAAAGATCTACAATAGCTATTGACTAGAAAATTGCAAGGAAAACACAATTTTATTATTGTTTCAATCTTCAAACAAGGCTCCAACCTCTTGCCTCAAATTTTGTGAGGAATTTTAAACATAAAAACACCAAAAAATAATGGTCCAATTGACCCAACAACCTTTTTAACTCCAAATGATTGTTGGTATTCCAACTTTGTGAATTTTTGCACTTTACATGACAACATTTGACAATATTTGTAAAATATGACCATATGAACTAAAATTACTTCAATTACATTGTAAATGGTCTATTGTGACCTTATTGAATTAAAAATGACTCCAAACCCCTAAAAACTATCACTTGACCAAAATTGACCATATTTTCAAGACTTAACATGGTGCCCCTGTACCATACACCCATCCTAAAAAAGACCTCAAGTCCCTTGAGGACTAAGTTGCATCAAAACATGCTTTATCTCATCACCTCTATGATCTTCCAATTCCCTTCCATCTAGTATCCCTTTCCACAGGGATAGGTATTTAAGGTGTGCATCATTCTTTGCACCATTAACCTTGTTTCCATCTTGATATTGCTCCAACCTTGCAAACTGATTTGATGGATACCCTCTGACCTTTCTCTCATCTGACACTAATGCTAAATTACCTTCTCCAATCTTCCCTTGGATTGTCCTCTTCTTAAATCCTGTTGCACACTTGAATTCATTCACTTTCCTTTGCCTTTCACCTTGATTCAATCCACCTTCTACCTTCATCTCTATCCTCAAGCTCTCTGCTCCAATTTTATCACTATATTATTAGACTTACAAACCACTGTTCGAAAAGTATTTGACTACCCTCTAACCTCTTTTCCAATCAAAGGAAAAAGCATTGTCCCTACCATGATCTCATCATGGTTTTCTAAGAAATATTTTTGTGTGTGTGTCGAATGTGGAGAGATCTAACGTCAACACAAACCTTAATGACACAGTTTACATTCAAAGTTTGAAGCAAGTAAAACTACTCTATTCATAATACAATCAAATCTTTCAAATGTGTATCATTATCCTCTATTTCTAGGGATTTATTAAACTATTTGGCCCTCATATTTCTATGGGCATAATGGTTGTTAAAATGACTACCTAGAAAATGACATTTGATGCTTAGTATGCAAGCTAAGATGATTCCTATGTGCAAATGTGTGCGGGAAGGATTAGTGCTATGCTTCTAAATTAAACAAAATGATGGAATTGATGATGAATATGATGATAAACGAAGGATGATGTTGATGATAAATGAACAAGTGGAGATGAGTGAGATGATATGAAACTATAGTGAACTATCTATGATTATGCATATGATAAAATGCAAACATAAAACAAACTAACCTAAAATGCAACTATGATGCAAGGGGGATGATAAAATGCAACTATGAAGAAATTAATTAATCTAAAATGAGAATGCAAAGTAACACATGATATGAAAACTAATTATAAGACTCCACGAAAGCTCCAAGCTCCTAAGAGAAACATACATAGTAACTTTACTTCAATTGTGGATGATAAATGTTAAGGCAAGAGGGTGTATTTATAGGGTTTCTCAAGCATTTTGTGAGGTGGCACCTATCAACGGTCTAGATTCAAAGGAGAAATAATAGATGGTAGAGATGGAAGGAATTAGGATGTTGTCCCCTTGACCAAGGACAACATGCCATGTGTGTGGAGAGAATCTTTTGACCAATTGGAAACATGCCAAATGTATGGGATTCCCAAGTGTGTGAAACAAAGACCCATGTGCTCCAAATTTGTTGGAAGTGTGGGGGAATAAAGCCATGTGCCTTTTCTCATTGGTGGAAGTGCATGAGGATAATTCTAATTAATAATTAGGATTTATTTATTTTCATGTGACCTTTACAAGGTGGCACAAGAAAATGTAGTAGACATGTGCTCTAATTCTTAATCGGGATTAGAGAAGAGTAATTAAATAAACACGTTTAGGGTATTTTGTTTATTTAATTATTTAGAAGAATATGATTTTGGAGAATTAAAAGGAAAGTGAACAATATAAATAAAGTAAGACCTTATTTATATGTAGTTGAAGTATTAATCAAATAGGTTGTAATTAATTAATTGAATATGATGACCATTTTTAGGCATATACATTTTTCCCCTCTTTGAAGTAATGTGTTTACACGTTGCTTCAAAGAAAATTTTGATGCCTTAGACTTTTGAATTTTAGGTATTACTGGGTATATGCCCCCTCGAGAGATAAATCAGTGAATGTGTGGATGAAATGTTGGAAGGATGTGATGGTGTTGTGATGATTATGATGATGATCCAATGTTGATTCAATGAGATTTTGATGTTAGAGACGATTTATCTCTCAAAAGGTCATTGCAAGCTCTTTCTTTGAATAGTGTTGATTAATTACCCCTCCTTTTTGGTAAAAATGGGAAATAAATCCCACCATAATTCCCTCCATTTTACCCTGAAAAGGTAAAAGTGGTAAAATGGGATTCATTTGCACATTTTTAGTTTGGAGAAGTTGAAGATTGGAGAGCTCAGAGGAAGATGGTGATCCCATTTCACAAACATCGTTTCAAGTGTCTTCGCCAACCTGATCAGCTTGCTGCCTCTGGACCTACAGTATGCTTTATGAGAAACTTCTTTGTTAGTCATTTTCTTGCTGTTTAATGGTATTTTGAATGTCGTAGATAGGTTTTGTAGCTCGTTTGATGTTATTGTTGCACATTTGGATGATGTTTTGTCATTTTGAAGTGTTTTGGAGTGTGTTTGAGAGTTTTGGCACCTTTGGGGTCCCAAATGGCACCTCTTGCAAGCTTGAAATTCATGTTTTTGTGCTCCAACACTGTTTTGGAACCTTTGGTGTCCCAATTGGTGCCTCTTGCAAGATTGAAAATGGAGGTTTTTGAAGTTAAATTATGTTTTGGTGCCTTTGGGGTCCCAAGTGGCACCTCTTACAAGCTTGGAAAACATGTTTTTGAGGGAAAACTTTGTTTTGCCTCCTTTGGGGTCCCAAATGGTGCCTCTTGTTTCCTTGGAAAGTCTTTACCATGGTTGATTCTAGGTGGTTTAAGCATATGGTTTACCCCGTTTGAGAAGGTGTGATTGTGGAAAGCCCATGTGATGATGTTCACAAGATGTTTCTAAGTCCTAGTAGTCATTTGCTTTGTCATGTTTTGGATTGATTTCAGTCTAATTGTGAGATGTGTGTTGTTTGATTTATGTTCGAGTAAGATAGTTGATGATTTGATCTCATGATAGGAAAGAATCAAATGAGAGAACCAATGTTGTATCGACCTCATGATAGGTGAGGAGAGATGATGGTTTGATAGCATATTGACCTCATGATAGTTGAGGATCGATGGTGTGATGATTGATGTATCATCCTCATGATAGGCGAGGAACGATGATAGAATTGATAAAATATCAACCTCATGATAGGAGAGGATCGATAATGGTTTGATAGCATATCGACCTCATGATAGGTGAGGATCGATAATGGTTTGATAGCATATCAACCTCAGGATAGGTGAAGATCGATAATGGTTTGATAGTATATTGACCTCATGATAGGCGAGGATCGATAATGGTTTGATAGTATATCGACCTCATGATAGGTGAGGATTGATGATAGGATTGATAGCACATCGACCTCATGATAGGTGAGGATCAATGATAGGATTGATTGTCCTGATTGATCGAGTTGATGATTGTTCTGATTGATTTGATTGTCTTGATTGAACCTAATTTGATTAAATACACATTACCTTGAATAACTAATAGTCTTGATTGAACATGACATTGATTGACTGATAATCTTGATTGAACATGACATTGATTGACTGATAATCTTGATTGAACATGCTTTGATTAGGGAGATTTGGAGGTACTCTAGTCTCGGGAAGATTTTTTTGAAGACATGGAACATGATTCTTCATTTTTCTAAAACAGATTTGGATATTATCACACATTGTGGGCTGACCTCGTTATTAGATATCCCACAGTATCAAATCAACAAAGGTTTACTAACGACATTAGCAGAGAGGTGGCATAGTGACCACAACACCTTTCACTTAGCTATGGGAGAGATAGTGGTGTATCATAAGATAGATTAGGGTAGGACAACTATGTTGTGGAGTTTATGCTGAGATGATCACATGGTAGGCCAATGAATTCCCTGGATAGAGATGGTTAGCAGATATGATCCTTTGCCATGTGTGCTTTATGGATTCATTAGTGGATTCCTTTTTCCTGATCATAAGTCAAAGGTATTTTCAGCAGGTTGGGGTCGTGTGTTATCATGGATGACACTTGATGGTACTAGATATGCATAGGGATCATGCATGTTAGCCCACTTATACCGAGATTTGCATGAGGTTGTTTATTATGGGGCAATGAGCTTGTCATGTGGCATCACATTACTACAAACCTAGGCATGGGAGCATATAGCCATCACTCGGCCCATGGTTGAGAGACATCAACCACTAGGGAGACCCTATGTTTTCTATTACAGCGGTCCACATGTCTAGCATAAGCTAGGAAAGGTTGCCTATTGGAGGCATGTTCTAGATGATTTGGAGACTGTCACATGGTGCTCATACTCAGATTGTGAGCAGTGTCCAGAGGATCAGCTAGAGATGTCATATATGTTGTTTTCCCACTATCTGATTAGGTAAACACATGTGTTTGAGCGATACCTATATATACAAGTATGTTGATAGTTTGGACGGGTTCAGGGGATGCCCCTTAGAGTTTCCCATTATGCACAGCAATGACAAGATGTTTTAGAGTGGTGCCCCTGTGTATCATATGAGGAAGCTTGTATAGAGTACTATACCTTGACACCAGGTGTATGGGATTATGCTCCATATATTACAGACACCGGGATGACCGAGGATTATTCAAAGTACTTCCAAATGCATCCCTTTCCTAGATTTACTCATCTAGAGGATCCAGTACAACTAGTTGATGGAGAGGGAGGAGATTATGAGGATGGTGATGATGGTGGGGAGGGTGGTTGTAGAGGTGATGGTGGTGCAAGGGGTGGTGGGAAGAGTGATGATGGTGTAGATGATAGTCATCCATTTTATTTTGTAGTTCTAAGGTAGAGGAGGAGTGTTACCATAGCTTAGATGGTGCTTCCTAGGATTCAGATTGGGGTACCCTCTCATCAGCAATCATCACAGATAGCGGCTTTGCAAGCAGAGGTTCAGTCATTTCAGAGTGAGATAGCATAGGCTCAAGCATAGATTGTGTCCCTTTAGGATGAGTTAGTGTAGTGTCAGGCACAGATTGATATTTTGATGACTGATAGAGGGATAGACAGGTAGTAGATATAGCAGTTGCAAACATAGATGATCATACTTACTTTAGAGAGGGATTCCTTTAGACACTAGATAGAGAAAGTTGAGGCCATTACCGAGAGGATACAACAGACGACATCATCTACAGGTACAATAGATTTCTTCAGAGAGATCTGGCACATTTCTCAGGAGTTGTAGTCTTACAAAGGTAAATATTTTTAGTTGGTTCCTCCTGAGCGACGAGAGAGTTTTATATAGTCTTGATCTGGCATATCTCGTACTCGAACTATTAGTATGGGTGTCACACAACCATTTCCTAGAGATAGGAGAGATCCAAGTGTAGGTCCGTTGGGTAGAGGAGGTACTAGTTCCATGAGAGCAACAACATCTGGTGGGAGCTCAACATAGCATCTTGGACATTTTGTATACACCTTTTGTGAGATTGAGGATGTATTTCCCATGATACAATTCCCTTTTGGATTTTGATGTATCTCATCCTACTTTTGGATATCCTTGTACACTTGGACATTATGACATTTTTTATGATATATGATATGCAACAGTGATTATGATCTAAATGTTGATATGCATTTGATTTCCCTATTATGATATGCAATGTTGTGAATTTATTTAATTTCTATGTGATGATAATGATTAGGCAATGTGATGAATGTATTTATGATTATGCAATGTGATGTGATGATTATGATTATGAAAATTGTATTTGATTTAGATGATATGTAATGCAAATGATTGAATGTGCATGACTTCAAATGTTCAAGGCCTTAAGCTTGAATAAGTGAGTCTATCCAACTTCCAAAAGTTGTGGGAAGACTACAGTAGATTGATCTTTTAGGATTCATAACTCTGACATATTTCTCAACTTTCTTGGAAATTTGAAGAGACTCACTTATTTAAGCGTAGTGGATGACATGATTTGGACTTTGGAAATGATATGAAATGTATGTCCTTTATTATTTTCTTTTGTATTTTTTGAGGAAAATATTATGATGGAATGTATGAATGTAAATGAGATGAGAATTTTTTCTAACATATGCCAATGATGATGCAATAGATGTGCAGCTAAATGAGAATGATGTGTTTTTGGTTAATGTCCAGTGTACTCAATCCATTAATAATAGAGATGACACCATTGTGAAATTGTTTCAGCATTGAAAAACCCCATAAATACACATGCAATACTAACATGAATGTAGTATAACTTAACTATACAAATCTCATATTCAAAAGTTGTCATTCATATTAAAAAAAAAATTGTGCTCTTTATCATCATCGGGCCTTTAAAATGTTGAAAGTGAGTACAAGCATCGATGGCATAGTTTAGACCAAGATGACCTGAGTACTACTTTCATGATGTTTTAAAATTGCAAGTTAACACAAGCATCTAAGTATAATTAAACTGAGATGACTTGAGCATTACATGCATAAATAGACAAGAGTTAATATTTTTCCTATGTAAATTCGGAATGTCATTGGTGATACTTTGTAGCGCACATCTCATGACAACTTGCATAGTAATAATGATAAACTCACAAACAATAGACAAAGAAAAATCATACTCCTTTGTTGCTCCTCTGTTGCTCCTCTAGTTCAATACATCATTGAGGACTTGAGAGATATGATAACAAAAATCAAAGTAGAACAATTTGAACTTTCGTGTTTAGCATGATAAAACCTTGATTCAGAAAGATCACCATCCATTTGAAGTTTTTGTTTGTAACACTGGTCTGACGACTGTTTTCCTATTGGTTCAAGCTCAGAGTTTATTTGCCCCTAGTGAGTGCAAAATTTTTCCCCCAGTCTAGGGTGAGACACGACCATGACGACCAAGACCTAACCTAAAGACCTATCCTAGGGGCCTCAGGGGCTGATCAACAGATTAGCCTTGCCTATGTTATACGCATAGAGACCACGTAGTTTGACTAATGACCCGACCAAGATTTACAAGAAAAAAATATGAACATAACGGACACCTAAAAGATTGACCTAAATGTCTTGGGGGATAATCAAAGATCACCCTTTCCTACTTTCAAGCTTAGAGACGACGTAGTTCAAATGAAGACTATGTTTTTGACTTTTTGACTTTTTGACCTGTTTTTGGATTTTGACATGTTTTGAATGTTTTTGGGATTTTGATATGTTTTAAATGTTTTGGGAATTTGGATATGTTTTGAATTTTTTGGGATTTTGATATGTTTTGAATGTTTTTGGATTTTCATATGTTTTAAATGTTTTGGGGATTTTGATATGTTTTGAATGTTTTTGGGATTTGATATGTTTTGAATGTTTTTGGATTTTGATATGTTTTGAATGTTTTTGGATTTTCAATTTTTTGAACTTGAGAATGTACAAGAATCCAATCAAATGTAGGACATGTCACCAGCGTGATACGATAAGACAAACTGATTTTTAGAATGGGCCGAGTAATGCTAGGGGATACCATGATACAAACACTAGATCAAGCTATGATGCGAACATGGAAGTGTGACAAATGCAGAGATGGAAGCATGATGGATGAATAATACAGAGCAAGTCACGTAGCCCAAGATAGATGGAGAGTGCTTATTTTACACAAGGTGCCTGTTTGCCAGGTTTTCACCAAGGTGCTTGCCCAAAGTGCCACAAAGTGGTTTTCACTAGAGGACAATCTTTTTTCTTTATTGTTTTCAATCCTTTTTCTGATTTTTTTGGATTTTGCATTTTTTTTTTTTTGTATTTTTTTAGGACATTTTCTAATGTTTTTGGTATTTTTCTAGGACCTTTACCAATGCACTAGATGAGCTAGGTGTAAAACATTTTGAGATGCAAGTTGTTGAAGGGTTCATCAAACAGATCCCCTTTTGGTGTGGATAACTGATATGCTCCTAATCCAAAGATTGATACTATAACAAAGGGACCCAGCCAATTAGGTTCAAATTTCCCCTTCTCTTGATCTTGATGATTACGTGGATTATCTTTTAAGACTAAGTCACCCACCTGAAATGCTCTAGGTATTACTCTATGATTGTAGCTCCTAGATATCCTTTGTTGATAAGCTTTTAGGTGATCAACTACATGCTTTCGGTGTTCATCCAATAGTTCTAATTCTTGTAGCCTAGATACTCTATAATCCTCATTCTGAAATCATCCCTTTAAGTGACACACGTAGGGATGGTATCTCAACCTCAATAGGTAGAATAGCTTTGATCCATAGACTAGAGAATAGGGTGTTGCTCCTATCGGGGTACGGATACTAGTTCTATAAGCCCACAATGTCAGGTTTAGTTGAACATGCCAATCATGTCCAGCTTCATTGACATTTTCTTCAAAATCTTTAGGATAATCCTGTTTGAGGCCTCTACTTGGCCATTCCCTTTGGGATAGTAAGGTGTAGAAAACTGATGTTGGATATGGAATCTTTCACAGATCTCTTGAACATCTTGATTCTTAAAGGGTCGCCATTGTTTGTAATGATAGATTGAGGAACACCATACGACAGACAAGATAATTTAGGATGAATGATGAGATTTGCTTCCTGGTGATGGTGACTAGAGGAAAAAATTCAATCCACTTGGTGAAGTATTATGTGGTTGTGATTATAAACTTATGTCCATTGGAGGAAGAGGGGTGAATCTTACCTACAAGTTCCAATCCCCACTGACAAAAAGGCCATGTAGTTGTGAAAGGATGCAACTCTTGTGCCGGTGCATGTATCAAGTTTCCATGAATTTGACATTTGGAACACCTTTTGACATATTGAAATGACTCTTTCTCCATATTTGGCTAGTAATACCCCAATTGTAATAATTTCTTAGCTAATGTTAAGCTACTTGAATGTGTGCCACAGATACCTTCGTGAACCTCTTGTAAAGTGGTTTCATCTTTGTTATGTTCTAGACACCAAAGAAGAGTACCATCCAAACCTCATCTATAAAGCACATCAGCTATTAGGGTGTGGCAAGCCACTTGTCGAATGAAGTTTCATTTTTCGCTTCAAGATAAGTTAATTGGAAGGGTATTGTCTTTCAAGGAGGTATGGATCTCTCCATAGAGGGAAATTTTGGGGTCGACAATATAGCATATCGCTTGGGATTCTGGATCTTCATAGGTTGGGTTGGACACTTGTTCTACCATGAATTCATAATGTCTTCATTCTTCAGGTATCTGCAAGAGAGAAGCAATGGTGGCCATTACATCTGCAACTTTGTTTTCTATTCTGGGAACCTTTGCAAACTTAATCTCAATAAAGTACTTTTTGAAATCATCCACCATCCTCTTGTAGGGCAGAAACTTGTCATCCTTTGTTTGATAATCATCGTTGACTTCGTTGATGACCAGTTGTGAGCCACCATAAACTAGCAATTCTATGATTTTCCATTCAACAACTATCTTGATTCCAATGATCAATGCTTCATATTCAGCTGTGTTGTTGGTGCAGGGGAACATTAATTTGTAGGATTTAGGAATTTTGTATCCTTGTGGCAAGAAAAACAAGATTCCTGCACCTGATCCATTTTGTGTATAAGATCCATCAAAGTATAGCAACCACTGTTGTGTAGATATGGTTAGGATATCATTATCAGGGAATTCAATGTTCATTGGATTGTTATTTGACAATGGTGCTTTAGCTAGTTGATTTGCTATGGCTTGACCTTTAATTTCTTTCCTGTCCATGTACTAGATGTCGAACTCACTCAATATCATGACCCACTTGGCTAACCTCCCTATTAAAGCAACTTTGTTGAGTAAGTACTTTAACGGGTCAATTTTTGCAACAAGTTTGATGGTGTGAGTCAACATGTAATGCCTCAATTGTTGTGTAGAAAATACAACCGCTAAGCAAGCTTTCTCAATAAAGGTGTAATTGATCTCATAACCATTTAAGGTCTTGTTGATATAATAGATGGCTCTCTCCTTTCCTGTAGAATCTTGCTATGCTAATAAGGCTCCCAAAGATATCTCAGTTGTTGTAATGTATAGTAATAATGGTTTTCCATTGAATGGTGGTATCAACATAGGCAATGTCATCAGGTATTTCTTTAGTTGACTGAAGGTAGCTTCACATTTTTCATCCCACTTGAAAGAGACATTTTTGTGTAATAAGTGGTTGAAAGGATGAGTTTTATCAGCTAGTTGTGCAATGAATCTTCTAATGGACTGGAACCTTCCTTGTAATGATCTGAGTTGACTGATGTTTTTAGGAGGAGGAATTTCCATGATGGATTTGACCTTTGTAGGATCCACCTCAATTCCTTTAGCTGAGACAATGTATCCTAAAAGTTTAGCTAATGTTACACCGAACACACATTTCTTGGGATTTAACCTCACCTTGAATTTCTCCAATATTGTGAAGATTTTGTCTAGAATCTCTAAGTGTCCTTCTCTAGTGCAGGATTTTGCTAACAGATCATCTACATAGTCTTCCATAAAAGTATGCATCATGTCATGGAAGATGGTAGTCATAGCTCTTTGATATGTAGCTCCAACATTTTTCAACCCAAAAGGCATCACATTCCAGCAAAAAGTGCCCCAAGGACATGTGAAGGCCGTTTTATCTTGGTCTTCAGTTGCTATCTTTATTTGGTTGTATCCTAAAAATCCATCCATAAGTGATAACATTTCGTGCCCAACAATCAAGTCTACAATCAAATCAATGTTTGGTAGAGGAAAATCATCTTCTGGGTAGGCTTTGTTAAGATCCCTAAAGTTCGTGCATATCTTGATGCTCTTATCTAGTTTGGATACCAGAACAATATTTGATATCCACTCAACATAGTTAATAGATCTTATGAATCCTGCATCTAATAGCTTTTTCAACTCAACTTTCACTAGAATGGTGATATGGGGATTCATTTTTCTTAGTTTTTGCTTTACCAACTTTATGCTAGGTAGTAATGATTAGTGATGCATAATGAGTTCTAGATCTATGCCTGGCATGTCAACATATGACCAAGCAAATTTTATTTTCCTCTCCTCAAAGAATTTGGTGAAACGAGGTTTCTCTTCTTCTGTCATGGATTCTACTAAATGCAGGGTCTTCACTATTTCAGTTGTACCAACATTGATGGATTGTGTAGGTTCTATTAGTACTGAAGATCTCTTGTAATAGTGTTCTAGGAGAGTTTCAAACCTTCCATCTCTTGGTGCCTCAGGGAGGTTTTCACCTTGAGATACACTCTTTGTTTTTACTTTTTCCTAATTTAATAGTGTCATTAGATGGTTTTCATTATTAGACTCATTTCTTATATTTTTCATTTTGCAGCTAAAAGGTTTGGCATTCCCTTCGTCAAGAGCTTCATTATGAGATTCAATGGTAGAACATATGTCAGTATTATCGAAACATAGGAAGTTCATGAGGGAATCATCATTTGAAAAGGTGGGTATGTCAAGCGCCTCATTTTGATCCCAATCAATTTGTTTAGGATGCATTAAGGACAAGGAATCATTAGATTGGACAAGGTCATAAGGTGTAAGCATCAACATAGCCATATTGTCAAAGTTTCCAATGAGTTCTAGGATATGACTCTCTTCCAACATGTCTATTTTTCTTGAAGAATGATCGTCTTTGCTCGAGTCAATGACATACTACGATCCATATTCAAGGGTTCTAGAACCAGAAGTTTGTCCTTTCATAAATATTGGTGTATACTTTTGGATTACATCGATCTCTTTGTCGTGGAAAGATTCTTTAGAGAGGGAATCCCATTCATACTCATTAGAATCTGTTTCATGATCCTCACTAGCCTATAGTTGTAAGATTCTTTTGACAGCTTTTTGAGTATATTCCTCTTTTGAGTCTTCCATGTATCCTAGTCTTGTTTTGTCTTTGGGATTCATTGTGACAAGCTATATTGGTTCACTAATTCCTTCTTTTCTTTTACCCAAAGGACCATTTCCCTCATATCCCATTTTTTGTAGGATTATCTAACCTTTGCCATACTTATCTGTGCATATATTAGACACTGATACCTGTGAAGGTTCTTCATCTTTATATAACAAGTTCAGGACATCCTTGTCTTTTGATTCCTCCACTTGAGTTCTTGATTTTATAAAATTCCCATCAAAGAGAGTGATGGGTTGTAAAGATTGTTTTCTTGAGGTGGATGGTTGTCCATGTGACTTAGGAGAAGATGAAAGTTTTGATAAGTATGAAGATTACTCAAATAAGTATTCCCCCATGCCCTTGTCTTTTTTTTGGATCTTTTCCAATTGTTTTGATAAGGCATCAAGTTGAATTCCATTGTTGCATGAAATAGAGTGAACAACCTCTTTTTCTTTTGATTGAGCCTTTTCCTCATACTGTCTTGATGAAGAACCCACTAGAACTCCTTTGTTTGATGGATCAGAGTTGATGACTTCTCTATTATGTGGTACAAAGGTATCTTGACTTCTTCTGAGTGCATTGCAATATTGGGGATTGTTAGAATCTATAGCAATGGTGACCTCCTATCCATTGAAAGGAAATTTCAGGCATTGATGATAGGTTGATGGTACCACTTGCATTTCATGAATCCATGGTTGTCCCAAGAGTATGTTATATGTCAATTCCTTGTCTAACATGTGACACACTATGTTTTTGATGATTGGTCCCACTTGAATGGGTAAGATGATCAATCCTTGGGAGGATATCTCTTCATCATCATATGCTTTTATGGTGATTTTCCTTTTAGGATCAATAGCATTTTCAGAATATCCTAATGCACAAACAAGCTTGAGAGTACAAATATTTAGGCCTGCTCCTCCATCTATAAGGACACATTTGACACAATGTTTATGGATTAGGACTTTTATGTGGAGAGCAACATTATGTGGATGAGTGGTGGATGCATCATCATGTTCAGAGAATGATAAGCAATGAGGTGCAGTCAAATGTCCCACCATAGCTTGAAATGTACAAGACTTCCAAATTGGTTTGTACTGTGGTGGCAACTAAAGCTTGTTCCATGATTTCTATGTGTACTGGTGAAATCTTGAGAAGTTCCAATATGGATATTTGAGTGGGTATCTTCTATAACTAATCAACGATGTTATATTGAGTTACAGGAAAAAATAGTCATTTTGGACGTGGAAGGGGTAGCTCCTTTCAATGTTACCTTGACTTTTCCTCTTGTAATCACATTGATAGGTGTATTGTCTTGATCATTTGCAATTTTGATGACGTTAATTTGATTGTCACTCAAGTCAACATTGGTGATCAAATTCCTAGGTACAAGGTCATTGATTTGATGTGAGATGGTGTCATCATTGTGCTGGGTTTCAGTGGTGGCATCCTTCCCTTGGCTTCTGATTTCATTTTCTTGGATGGAATTCTCAACCATCTCAATATAATGAATGATAGAATCACAAACATAGTTTATATTCTTGCCTTTGGTATTCAATGTAGAGGACTCTCCCTTTTCATAATTGGGTAAAGGGTTCTTGAACACTCCCTGATCACTGTTTGTTTGGGGTACTTCAATGTGTACCTTTTTGTTATCAATGAGATCTTGGATTTCATGTTTTAATTTCCAACAATCTTTCGTCATATAACCCTTGTTTTGATGATAATCACAGTAATGGGAATCGTTCCACCAAAAGGGTTTGACTTGCAGATCCCAGTTTCGTGCTTCTAGCACTGTGATAAGCTTAGCCTCAGTAAGTTCCTTTAAGGTGGAATCTAAGGATTGTCCCAATGTGTGAATTTCTATCAATTGGAAAGTTTTGGAAATAGTGTTGCTTTAGTCCCCAGATTAGTCTGATTGTTGTTTTGGCTAACATTTGGAGTGTTGGGAGGATTGTTGATCTGATTAGTCTTGGTGGTAGCTACCATTAGGTTGAATACAGGTTTTGTATTTTGATTTTCAGCTATGACCTCATTGGTACCCACGTTCTTGTTTCATTTCCAAAATTTAGGTTTGTCCCCACCATTGTACTTGTTAGAGGAAGTGGATGAGTTTTTTTCATTGTATACTTTAATGGCCCCTCTTTTGACTAAGGCTTCTTCGATTTTAATTATGTTTTCAATCAATTTTTCGAAGGTAGGGGGACATTGTAATTCCAATCTATAACTCATGTCATCATTTAGGTTGTCAATGAAAATATCTATCTTTTCTTTTTCGGGCACGAGACAAGAATACCTTGCTAACAATCTCCTCCATTTTTGCAAGAAAATGAGGAAGGATTCACCCTTTTTCTGTTTCAAGTTGTAAAGGTTTTTCATGGTGATATCGTGTTGGATATTGTAAGAGTTTTGAGTGAGAAATCTATTGACCAACTCTTCAAATGTGTTGATGGGGGGTGTAATATTTGAAAATGATTCAAGGCATGTCCCTCCTAGACTTCGTGGAAATAGTCTCATCAAATAAGTTTCCTCATGTGCAATTTATAGACTCATAGTTTGGAATTCCCTTACATGATCTAATGGATTAGTTGTACCATTGTATTTATCATACTTTGGAATTTCACTATGTTTAGGGAAAGGAATCATGTTGATGGATTGATTAAAGGGATAAGGACAAATTCCCTCGATCAAGTATCATTTTGAAGTTCCCCGTTGCATATCTAGAACTTGTTCTTGAAGGTTATTCATTTGGTGAGTTAAAGAAACCATTTTTTCTATTTCCTTTTTAGGCTTTTGGGGGGTTTATTTTAAGATTTTGATATCAAAAACAGGGGGAATTTTGAATCCTTGATTGGCTAACATTAATATGTATTTTTCCCCATCTCTTTCAAAAATATTTTCCAAAAACTTATGGAAGTTGGGGTCTTGTTCTGCTTCTCAGATATCCTCATCGTTTATTTCTTCCCCTTGAGTGTTGTTGAGTCCAGGAATAGGGTTTTCTTCTATTTTGAGGTTCAATGTTGGGAGTTT
The DNA here is from genome assembly GCA_007258455.2 of Sequoia sempervirens. Lineage (NCBI taxonomy): Eukaryota > Viridiplantae > Streptophyta > Pinopsida > Cupressales > Cupressaceae > Sequoia > Sequoia sempervirens. Next base: position 231,753 of record VDFB02086081.1, read on the forward strand.
CGATATCAAAAGTTTCACTACTCAGACTTCCTATGTTTTTCATTTCAAAGTTGGGTGTTCCAAGTTCCTTGTCCTTGAGTCTTCTCTTTTGTGATCTCATTTGGACGGGCATACAAGTGTTATGATTTAGACTAAGCTTTGATCTAAGTTTGAAATAGTGCCAAGGATTACAACTAAGTCAAATAGAATGAAAAATTCTATTGATTAGACTAAGTTTGATTTGATTGCATGACATAGTTTCATGATTAAAGGATGAAAAATCCCAAAGATGAAACTAGGTTGTACAAACAAGGATGTGATAGATATTAATGATTAGGCACCTTAAAATGTTTAGATCTAGGTTTAGTTTGAAAAGCTCCACTTGTATAGGTTCATTTCGACACGTTTAGACTTCTAAGGTATCTAAGGAACGATCTTGGACTCAGAGTTTTGATTCAAGAGGTGTAATTAAGGTACTAAAAATGTTGGAAAAGTCTTGGATTTTGACAATAGTACATCATGTATAACTCTAGATTGTTCTTACAAGCTTTCTTGTAAAAATTGAAGGTTAACCTTTCTCTAAAGTCATAGAGCATAGAAAAACATTTTTGATGTTTTGGACTAAGAGGTTTGATCTTTGGTTTTCTAATCTTGACCTTTCATGAAATCATCGTGTAAACCACATATTCTGACTTTGTTTTGCCTAAGGAAAGGTTGAACACTGCTGAAAGGACTAATTTTCTGAAGGTGGATGGACCTAAGTTACTGACTTGTCTACCTCAATGGATGTAGTTTTGAATCAAGGTTTTCACTTGCAAAGAGTAACATTTTTATGGTATTTTGTTTGAGTTTCATTTTGAAGAAACATCAAGCATAATATACACTCCTAAGGTTGTGTAAGACTATATTCTTTTAGATTCCATGTGGGTTTTACCCCAACCGCACTATCTTTAGCAGATGAATTCAGAAGCTTGGCTGCATGGGCTCCCCCTTATAATGCACTCTCTTCTCAAGCCAACCAAGCTTCTAGTCCCCATGAAACTCCCATGGAGAACTTATCACCTCTACTAAAAAATATGAGAATGTGGATGCCTTGGCAATGACCGTTGCTACACCAAAGAATAGATAAAGGATTTTGGAAAATCTACAACAAGGGTTTTAATTCAGACATTCCATTCATGGGGGATAATCCATGCAGCGAGAGTCCCTTTCGATCGATCTCATCAAAATTATCCTCATGTTACTTGAACTTTCCTCAAGTATCCACATTTATATCTCGGTTGGAAGTCGCTTGGATTTAGTGTGTTACCGGTTGGGTCGTTCCCTTGGGTGATTACTTTTTCCCACAAGGCAGTCCCTCTAGGATAAAAAAAAGCAAGCAAGCATACCCATAGTTTGATCACTCTTTATTTCACATGAATAAAGAGAGAACACGCGCTATATGCTCCACTTACACTCACACATAAACAAGAATGGGTCTAGCTTTTTGGATCACCCAGTTAAGGGGAGAGCATATGCCTACCATCCATCACATATGAAAGACATGGTGTTCATTAACCCGTTAATTAAGCTATGTTCCTAACTTAACCAAAAGGAAACATGATATTCATTAACCTTTTAATTAAGCTAAGTTCCTATCTTAACCAAAAGGAAACAAGTGAATAACATCCAACCCCTGCAATATGTTAGTAGTTTATGTTTTGAGTCTTTGACAATGAATTTTGGGAAAACCTGTAAATGCACAACACATAATGTGAGTTTCTGATTTGGTGAAAAACTACAAGAGGCGCCAAAATAGAGACAAGAGGCACCAAAATAGAGACAAGAGGTTCCAAAATAGAGACAAAAAGCTCAAAAATAGAGTTAGACAAGCAAGAACTCCCTAAAATAGTTTGCAAGAGGTGCCAAAATAGGTGCAAGAGGCGCCAAAATAGGTGCAAGAGGTGCCAAAACTCTAGAAATAGTGTAGAATGGTCTCAGAATAGGTGAAAATGATCCTGGAACAACTTGCAAGAGGCACCAAAATAGGTGCAAGAGGTGCCAAAAATCTAAAAATGGCCCAGAATGGTCTCGGAATAGGTGAAAATGGTCTCGAAACAACTTGCAAGAGGTACCAAAATAGGTGCAAGAGGTACCAAAACTCTAAAAGTGGCCCAGAATGGTCCTGAAAGAGGCAAAAATAGTCTTGGAACAACTTGCAAGAGGTGCCAAAACTCAAGCAAGAGGCACCAAAATAGAGACAAGAGGTGCCAGAACTCTAGAAACAACCCAAAATTGCCTCAAAACAGGTGCAAAAGGCTCTCAAGTCTCCAATTTGAACCTGCGATCATGAAATTTGCAAAAAAAATAGAAACAAGTGAGGCAAAGGCCCCACAGTGTGTGCCATTTTCTGCGTGTGTTGAATGTGGAGAAATCTAACGTCAACACAAACCTTAATGAGACAGTTTACATTCAAAGTTTGAAGCAAGTAAAACTACTCTATTCATAATACAATCAAATCTTTCAAATACGTATCATTTTCCTCTATTTCTAGGGATTTATTAAACCGTTTGGCCCTTAGATTTCTATGGGAACAATGGTTGTTGAAATGACTACGTAGAAAATGATATTTGATGCTTAATATGCAAGCTAAGATGATTCCTATGTGCAAATGTGTGCAGGAAGGATTAGTGGTAAGCTTCTAAATGAAACAAAATGATGGAATTGATGATGAATATGATGATAAACGAAGGATGATGTTGATGATAAATGAACAAGTGGAGATGAGTGAGATGATATGAAACTATAGTGAACTATCTATGATTATGCATATGATCAAATGCAAACATAAAACAAACTAACCTAAAATGCAACTATGATGCAAAGGGGATGATAAAATGCAACCATGAAGTAATTAATTAATCTAAAATGAGAATGCAAAGTAACATATGATATGAAAACTAATTATAAGACTCCATGAAAGCTCCAAGCTCCTAAGAGAAACCTGCATAGTAACTTTACTTCAATTGTGGATGATAAATGCTAAGGAAAGAGGGTGTATTTATAGGGTTTCTCAAGCATTTTGTGAGGTGGCACCTATCAACCATCTAGATTCAAAGGAGAAATAATAGATGGTAGACATGGAAGGAATTAGGATGTTTTCCCCTTGACCAAGGACAACATTCCATATGTGTGGAGAGAATCCCTTGACCAATTGGAAACATGCCAAATGTATGGGATTCCCAAATGTGTGAAACAAATACCCATGTGCTCCAAATTTGTTGGAAGTGTGGGGAATAAAGCCATGTGCCTTTTCTCATTGGTGGAAGTGTGTGAGGATAATTCTAATTAATAATTAGGCTTTATTTATTTTCATGTGACCTTTATGAGGTGGCACAAGAAAATGTAGTAGACATGTGCTCTAATTCTTAATCAAGATTAGGGAAGATTAATTAAATAAACACGTTTAGGGTATTTTGTTTATTTAATTATTTAGAAGAATATGATTTTGGATAATTAAAAGGAAAGTGAACAATATAAATAAAGTAAGACCTTATTTATATGTAGTTGAAGTATTAATCTAATAGGTTGTATTTAATTAGTTGAATATGATGACCATTTTTAGGTGTATACACTTTATTTTCCACAATCAATTCATCCTTGGCCATCTCTTGAACTATTTTTGTCACCATTTCATCTTCTTTTCCTTCCAACATTGCATCATTCCTCACATTTTTTGTCTTGACACTTTCAAGCCTTGAAGTGGCTACAACCTCCATCTTCTTCTCTTCCTCTATTTTTAAAAACTCTTTCTTGCCTAACATGATCACCTTTGTTGCCTTACTCTGTCCTTTATCATCCTCTTGCAATGGTGTTAGAGTGAAGGTGTTTCCATCCTTTTCAATGGTGTAAGTATTGTGTCTACCATCATATATGGCCTGTTTATCAAACTGCCATGGTCTTCCAAGCAATAAATGACAACAATCCATTGGAAAAAATTAGAAAGATTATTTTCCTTATATCCACCAATGATAAAATCAACTAAATCTTGTTCATTCACCAAAATAGACTAATCATCATTCAACCATGACACTTTATAAGGTTTTTCATGAGGAATTTTCTCTAACTTCAATTTATCTACCATTTCATTTGACACCATGTTATCAATACTCCCAGAGTCTACTACAACTTTACATACCTTCCCATTGCACTTGCAGGTGGTCTTGAATAGTGTTCTTCTTTGAGTTTTCTCCTTCTCCTTGGATTCCTTCAGGAGTGTTCTTCTCACCATCAGCGATTCCCCAACTTCAGGAGTAGCAACTTGATTATGAGAATGAACACTTTCACAATCATCCTCTTGCACTAATCTAACTCTTTTATCACCGCCACTTGAAGTAGAACCTTGCTTCTATGGACACTTAAATGTTGGATGCCCAAATTGATTACAATGATAAAATCTACCTAAAAATGAATCTGAACTCCTACCTCCACCAAATCTTCCTCTGAAACCTCTGAATCCACCTCTTTGATCAACAACTTGGTCTTTGTTTTTGCTTGCATCTTTTTGTTCTTCATAAGTCTTCCTTGATCCTCTTCCTCTATTGGTGTTGTCTCCACCTCTTCCTTGTCTTTCTTGTCTTCTTTTTAGTTTCTCCTCTGCCCTAGCAGCCAACTAAAAACATTCCTCAACTATCCTAGGCATAGCCAAACTCAACTCATCTTGAATTTGATACCTCAACCCACACATATACCTTGCAATCTTTTCATTTTCATCCTCAATATGACTAGACCTAATGCTCAACTTGTGAAATTATTTAGTGTAGGCAATTGCATCCTTATCTTTCTGCTTCAATCTTTGTAACTTCTCAAATGTTTGAATTGCATGATCACTTGGCAAAAATTGTGCTTTCACCTTTGCTACCATTCTATCCCATGAACTAATTTTTGTCTTTCATTTCTTCGCTCTTTCTTCTTGAATCTAATTCCACCATGTAAGAGTAGGTCCTTTCAACATGGTTTTAGCAAACTTTACCTTATGATCATCAACAACCTCCTTAAACTCAAAGAAATTATCTAGTGCATCTATCTAGTCTAATACCTCTTCAACATCCAATTTTCAATTATACATTGGCACATCTACTTTCACATCAAAAGAATCTCCCTTAATAGCCTTAAGCATATTTTTCATCCTTCTCTCATCAGGATCCCAATCAACATCTTGGAATCTTCCACTTGGAGGGTTTTCTTGCTCACCCTCTTTCTCTTCTTCCCATTCACTTTCCTCTTTAGTGGCCTTTCCTCTTCTTTGCTTTCTCTCCATTGCTGCAAATCTAGCTAAGATTGATTCTTGTGACTCTTTAAACATCCTTATCTCCCTTGAAAGTAATGCACTACCTTTAGAAGGATTTTTTTTCTTTCCAACTTCCCACTTTTCACACTTCAAACTACAACTTTTCTCCTTCAAGAGATCTAATACCTATGATTTGATACCACTTGATGCAAAGCAGGGAGGAAAACATATTACAATCACAATTCAAACCAATTCCAACAATTCTTCAAGTCATAAAACCCCAAGTTCTCCTTATTTCATCATACCTTCACAATCTCCTTGTAGCATTGCCAATAGATAAAATTGTGCATCTCTCAGAAAAATCCTCAAACCCACAAAAGGTTAGGCATTCCAGATACCCATTAAGGCATTCTTCAACATATCCAAATTGTGTATATGGTTGTTTCAGACTTTCACTTTCAAAATAGGACCGGTACACTATCCCCTTAAGCCAATTAGGCATGTTTTGCAATGTAGCACCACTCTAAACACCCTACCAACCAAAAAAATCTATGGTCAGTCCTCAACTAGGTTACAAACACCTAAAATCCACAACTTTTATGAAGTGAAACAACCCAAAACTCACCAAGACACAAATCCCTCATTTAGGCCTATTTGAAGAGGTTTTATTGAAACTATGGTCTCAAAACCTTCTCTCTACAAACTAACACTTCAAAAACCCTACAAAAAGTCTGCACATGCTTATTCAACCTTTACAAATTTCTTCCCAAGAGTTTCTCAATCATTCTTAACCTCTAACCACCAAATTTGACCCAAAATCAATGGAATGCCAACTAGGGCATCACACAAAATCCCTTAAATGGCCTTCCCTACTATTGAAGCCTCCATCCACATCTAAAACTAGCCCTAAGCACCCATTCCACCAAGCTACAACTAATTCTAACAGTGGAATGGGTGTTTACTTCATTTTTAATGCCTTCAAACCCTTAAACAGGGTATTTCAAGCCTGCCTATAGAAAAATAGTCATAAAACTCTTAAAACTTGATGAAATCAAATCACAAAAAATCCAAAATGGTTTTATCTCATGCCTTAATTGAATTCAAGAGATTTTAGAACATTATTTCACTGTACAGACCCATATAGAGATCTGCAATAGCTATTTACCAGAAAATTGCAAGGAAAACACAACTTTATTATTGTTTCAATCTTCAAACAAGGCTCCAACCTCTTGCCTCAAATTATGTGAGGAATTTTAAACATAAAAACACCAAAAAATAACTATCTAATGGACGCAACAACCTTTTGAACTCCAAATTACCATTGGAATTCCAACTTTGTGCATTTTTGCAATTTACATGACAACATTTGACAATATTTGTAAAATGTGACCATATGAACTAAAATGACTCCAATTACATTGTAAATGGTCTATTATGACCTTATTGAATGAAAAATGACTCCAAACCCCTAAAACCTATCACTTGACCAAAATTGACCATATTTTAAAGACTTAACATGGTACCCCTACACCATTTTTGATGACTCCTTGGGTTACCCTTAGAGCAACCATCAAAATTACATTTGATCCAACCCACTTCTAGAGGAGACCAGACAATGCTTTTCTAATTAGTTGTTTTATCTAGTTGAAGTTGGTTAGGTATTGTTTTAACCCCCACATTTTCTTTATTCTAATTTCTTTATAAGAGGGCATATCCTTAGAAGGAGCATAAATCACAACATTAATGTTCTCCTAAATCTAATGTCGTATAACCAAGTAAAGATCTTTGTTGTTTCTAGAAGATTCCTTGAAAATTCTATTATTTCACTCCTTCTATAGCCCATAGGCTATAAAAGGAGGGAATTTTCCCCAAAGATCAACAATTATATTATGGGAGTAAGGGAAAACATTCCAACTATCCAAAAATATTTTTATTGAGGGGGGGGAAACCCATTCAGTCATGAGGATAGAGAGAAAGAAAGACCACACCTCACTTGAGTAGGAGCAGTAGAATAGTAGATGCATTATAGACTCCTCAACTTCATTGCATAGATAACATTTGTTAACAAATTGGAATCCTCTTTTATTGAAGTTATCAATGGTGAGAATCTTTCCATAGGAAACCACCCAATAAAACCATTCACCATAGGTATCAAGTTTTTTATCTAGACTAGGTTCCAATAGAAGGAATCCCTAGGGATCAAAGGCTTCTCCAAAACTTCATAAACTAACTTCACCGAAAGGATTCCCAAAGAGTTTTTAGTCCAAATCCATTCATCTTTTCTATATTTTTTAAAATTTAGCCTCACCAACCTATTGAAGTAAGGTGTGCAAAGCAGTATCCTAGTTTTGTTGTCTCCCTCTAAGATTATCTTTAGTTAATTAAATTTTGAAATTGATCCATTGAGGCTTTAGTCCATCCATTTGATATACCCAACAACCTACTTTCTAAGGTTTCTTATAATCCTATGTATGATTTGGAGGAGATTGTTGTTGGAGGATAAGGATGTGCCACTAGCCCAAACATCATCCCAAAATTCAATATCTTGACTATTTCCTATTTTATTTTTAACTCCCATTTTTAGCACTCCTCTTATTTTAAGAAGATTATTCCATAAAATAGAACCATAAGGAAGCTCTACAACACTAAGAAAGCAGCCTTGTTCCCTATTTCTCAAATATTTAGCTCTTAGGATTTTAACTTATTCTTTAGCGCCTTCCAAGAGATACCAACCCATTTTTGCAACAAGAGCTTTGTTAAAAAGCTTCAGCCCTCTAATTCTAAGACCACCATACTTTTTTGGAGAACAAACCTTCTCCCAACCCACAAGAGTCATCCTATTTTTCTCCTTAGCTCTAGACCACAAAAAACTCCTTTGGATCTATTCAATTTTTTCAACAATGAAGATAGGGACATTGAAGAGGGAAAGGTAATAAACTAGGATGTGTTATTGAAATTATTTTCAAAATTATAAATTGAAGCTAAGGATTTTATAATACATTATAAATTGACCACTCTTTGTGGATTTGATTCAATCCTACTTGATCACCTAAAACTTATTTGCCTTAGGGGTTTAATACTACAATTTAAAATCAGATGGCATCTACAAATTATATGTGATTTTTTATTTAAGGGGTCTTCTCCTTAAGTTCAAACCCCTTGAGATGATATGAAAAATATCAAAGACAAGTCAAAAAACCATGCATGATGCCTAATATTTGAGAACTAATGTAAATATTGATGTTACCTAATATTTTGATGCTTGAATTATGATCTCTAAGTGATAGTTCAATAATCAAAATATGTGATTAGATGATTAGGCAGTGATTCAAATGGATTAGGATTTTTCCTCTTATGCAAAACCCTAGCATACAAATAAAAAAATTGAATTCAATTTTATAAGTTATGGGATTGAATTCATATCATAGTTCTAACTGTTGGAGAATGCCAAGATCAAAGAGATCAATAAAAATTCCACAAGTAAATAAAATATGCACAATAGTATGTCTATCAATATGAAATGAAGAGTGTATGATAGAATGATCAAGCCTTTCATTTATGGGAAAGGATGAGGAGGTAGGAAGGTAGGATTGAACTATTGACTACTCCTCTATATGTGGGACACTTGTGAGCTCACTTGACAAGTGGGTGAGCATGTGTCAGTAGGTGTCTCAATTAATGAGGACATGTATCAATGTTGTGTTCAAAGTGAGACAAAAGCAAAAGAAACCTAAGTAAATTTAAGTTAGGTGTGAATAGGTCAATCCTGGAAAGGTGATTAGCTAACTAGGTAGATAATGACACTATTTACACTAACACCCCCCTTAAGTGTAACTTAGGGAGTAATATATGCACTAATGATGAATCCTAGCTACTAGGCCATGTTAGGTACTCATGTACAAATATCTCATAAATTGGAGTAAATGAGAAAAACCCAATGATAAATTAAAAAAACCCTCTCCAAAACTAGAAATGTAAGGAAATATAAAAGTGAAGAAGAAGTGATAGACGGAAAACTCATAATGACCCCCTAAGGAGGAATACTCCTAGCACAAAGTACAATGAATTCTCTCCCCATAGAAGAGAAAACAAAGGTCATGTGACCCCCCCAGAAACTATGAAGTCATGAAATCCATGTTAGTAAATGCTTCCTCCTAAAACTAATAGTAGAAGAGAAACCATGTAGCCTCCCCTCAAAATAATGCATGTAGTGTTGGTAAATGCTCGAAACTAGATGATCAAGATAATCCATGATCACTGAATAACATTTCTTCCCTTGGGAAGAAACAACACCACAAATGTGCGCAATATGAACTCCCATTTCAAATAGGAATATACAAAATGTCAGATGAATATCTCTAAATGATACACAAGATCCAAAGACTGAAAAATGCTAATGATGCCTTTGAATGATGCTCAATGATCTGCAAGCTAAAGCTGATGTGTGATAGATGATGATATGATGGATCAGGTACCATAGAATATTTTGGAATAGGGACCATTGATGTATGGTTATGTCTAGATTGATATGAATCTAATACTATTGTAGATGATGATAACTCATGAATACCTGTACAATCTATCATGATAGAAGCCAATGTAGGTGAGGTAAAAACAATATCCAAAGATGGTAATGAGGATGTAACTTCATCAAAGTTTTCATCAAATAGAAGATGAATGTCCTTAATCATGTCATCCAAATCTACAAGCTGGGATTCTACAAACAAATATGTTATGTATAGTAGATATGCATCCCAATGTGGTGGATTTGGAATGACAATAGCAATAACCTAATGTAAAGAATCATGAGAACTCATGAATGAGTCAACGCCAAATTTAGATCTAGCTCTACAAGTGGTATCACAGCCCGACTAGGATCTCCAAGCATAGGTGTGGTTTAAAGGGGGTGTTGGAAATAATCCACACTCAGACTAATGATGGGCTGTCCAAAGAGGGGATATGATCTCAATTGGTATAGCACTCTAGTAGCAAATGGAAGGTCCTAAGTTTGAGTCCTAGCTAGTCCATGCAAGTCATCAGACTACATTGTTCATCCCCAAATGATGATGTCTCACAAGATGTCTGAGTGAGCCTAGATGATGTTTCTACATGTTTTAAAATTAGAGAATCAGATAAGGAAATACCAAGACTAAGAAGAATTTTTTCAAGTTCTTCAATTCGACAAAGTTGACATTCTTTTGTTGTATGTTTTTTCTTTCCATAATATCCACATTTTGTTTTTTGAATTTATTAGGAGGATTACGAAGAATACTCAAATGGGAGGGATCTAGTGTGAGAGACATGATAACATGAACCAACAAACTGAAAAGATGAAACACCTAGATTACCCCCTCAATTCAGAGAGCCCCCCCAAAATGATTAGTGTTTGTTGTAGCCCCCCCAGAATGATGTGCAATAAAAGTTTACAAGTTTGTGAAGATCAAATGCCAAAATCTTTCATTTATAACTCATGGAGATTTTTACAATTTTGAAAAAAATAGAAACCCAAATCTTACTTTTACATGCAAAATTAGATTCCTTGTGAAATTCTTATAGAAATAAAAAAAAAATTGCACAATTTTGGTAAGGGGTGAAAGTTACGCCCTGTCAAAAGTTGCTTACAAATATGACTTTGAAGGTTATCAAAAAATGTCTCGACACTAAAACATCGATGCCAAAAAGAAATTTTTGATGACTATTCACAATAAAAAATTTGACTCTTTGTTTGCAAGTTATGCAAAAACAAAAAACAAAAACCCTTTTGCAAACACTGTGAAAAATTGATAGTTATATAAAATGCTAATATTTTAATAAAATTGTAGCATTAAATGTCACAATTACAAAAAAAAAATGTTGATAAACCCGAGTAAAAAGAACATAATGAACTGCTTGAAGCCACGTGTGTGAGTGGGGAAGTATGACAAAAGCTAGTGGACTTCCACTTGCTATAGTTTTCCCAAGTCAAAGATATATAATATGTTAGTCGTTGTTGAAGAGACATGTAGGTAGCTATGGAGGGCACATGTGTAGATGGAATTAGTTGGTTTCCTCTTTGGCATGGTAAGATTGGCCACTCCTCTAAAAAAACAATGAGCTTGATGTTGTTGATTCTAGTCATTGAAATTATCTCTGAGAGATGTTCAAATCATTAATGAGCTTCCTCCAAGCTTGAAGATAAGAACACAACAAAGCATATTTTTGTCATGCCAACTATTAGCTGGTCAAAAATATCATATGACCTTCATCAAAGTCTTCCATTCATTCAAAAAGTATAAAGATCTACATTTGAACAAGATAGTTATGTGGCTAGATTGTTCTGCTGGGATTGTTTTAATCAAGATGCGGCTTCTAACTGTGTGCAAAATGGAAAATTTTATTTTAACCATGGCTTGCAAATGGATACAAAGGTAGTAGGATCAAAGATTAAATTAACTAAGGAGATGCCTCCTTTTCTCAAGAGCACATTGAGGGTGGATTACTATGAAGAGAAGTCCTTTTGGGAGGGCACAACGTGGATTGTAAGTCCATGCAAGTTTGTGGAAGTAAGCACTTGAAATAAGGGTGGGTTTGGAGGTGCCCGTGTAAATCTTTGAAGAGGGTGTAGGTGAAGGGAAAACCTTCAAAAGGCAAACAAATACAATGGAGGTGTGGCTCAAGGTATTTACCACAACAACAACAAACAATCTATGGTTTCATGAGCACCGAGCCACAAAATATAGACCTATGAGCAACTTTATAATCTTCACATTCCCAGAGATTTGAATTGCACCCATGTGAGGCTCATAGGGTAGAGATGGCATTGTGATTTGCAGGTTGTGTGATTGCTGGTGCTGAGTGGAGGGTGCTCAAAGTATTCAAGGCCTCTATAAAGAGGTGTAAGAGTTGAATGGTGGTGCTATGGGGGCTAGTTTTAGAAACCAAGGTGTGGGAGGAGTGTGAAGTAGAACTCCTTTAAGTAATGCTTGCAAGCATAAATTCTTCACGAAAAAGGAAGGTTGAGCCTTGTGTAGGAGTGGTTGTGTAGTGGGAAAATAAATCCTATTTTTATATTTTAATAGAAGCACAAACTATGAAGAATCAGGCCTTAAGAAAAAAAAATTCAGGATCTTCACACACAATATAACCTACAACCAAGTTGAAATGGCCACGAATTTTCCTGCCAATAGGTTGAATAGGCGAAGATACATGCCACAGGCCAAATTGGCCAAGATTTATTGTGAGATTACAAAGAGGCTAAAATGGCCAAAATCTTGAAGAAAACATCTATCTTAATGAGTAGATTTGCAAAGGGAAGATAGGCCTTAAAAAAAATGATTTTTTTTAGAACTTTTTAAAAATAGGTATAGAGGTGACAATATTGGCATGGTGTGATTGTTTAAAGGTGGCATTGTTGTTCTTGATACCAAGGTTCAAACCCCATTGGGGTGGTATTGTTGAATGGTTGTATTCCGGTTCATAGCTCTGGTTCAAAAGTGTTTACCCTTTGAATAAAAAAATTGGTATAGAGGTCAAAAAAGTGTAAAAATAAAAATTATTGAAATTGATAAAACGAAAGGTATTTTTTATTTGTCAATATTTTTAAACATGATGGTGCTATCCATTTGGCTCTATGATGCTCCTTTGATATGGCTATGTACAAGATTCACCTCAATGTGGGAAGGAATGTGCTCTCATGGCTCTAATACTATGTTGGAGAATGCCAAGATCAAAGGGACGATGAAACAACTTCCACAATTGAATAAATATGCACAATAGTATGCCTATCAATATAAAATGAAGAGTGTATGATACAATGATCAAGCCTTGCATATATAGGCAAGGATGAGGAGGTAGAAAGGTAGGATTGAACTACTAACTACCCCTCTATAGGTTGGACATTTGTGAGCTCACTTGACAAGTAGGTGATCAATTGCCAATAGGTGTCTCAAGTCATGAGGACACATGTCTCAATGTTATGAATTGAGATAAAATAAAAAGAAACTTAAGTTAGGTGTGAATAGGTCATTCCTAGAAAGGTGATTAGCTAACTATGTAGATAATGACACTATTTACACTAACACAAACCCGATGTCAAAAAACACTTGTGGGTTCAACTTATAATAAGGAATGAATGATTCATATACTCAATTTAAACTTTAGGATGTATGATGGTAGGTTTAAGTTAATTCTCTATTTTTTAAGAAAATCCATGTCACTTGTACTATATAATCATTCTATATGAGAGAACCTAGTCAAAGTGAGTCCAAAATAGAGGGGAAAGTACAAGGTATAAATTTTTACCCTTACTTTAGGCCCCCACTTTGATTTGCACATGAACAATAATAACATAATATGTCAAAGTATAAAAAATAGTAAACCTAGGGCATGAAATCATAAAGAGAATGAAATTTTCACTATAATCATAATCGTCAAGAAATGTTAGTGATAGTATATGCCCCCTCCAATTTGTTGCATAAAAAGAATGAAATGAATTGGAGAGGATAAAAAGTTACATGTAAAATATATGACCATGTAAGTATAAAAAACATGTAACAAGTAATATGCGAGGGATATATGTGTGTAATCTCAAGAATAATGTAACAATATTGAGATAGTATTATGTGAGAAACAACAAGGAAGAGAGAATATGTAATCACATAAACACATATAAGAAGGCGAAACAAGATGTCTCCAATTTCACCCACAATTTTTGAGAACATACATCAAGTAATAAAATCTTGAGTGATAGAAAAGATTAGATAAGTATAGATAAACATAAGATCTAATCATGATAAGCATATGTAAAGTGTAAGCATCATAAGCATGTGATCCTAAATAAGAGTCATATAAGCATGTAATCATAAACATGATATCATAAGGTGTAAGCATGTAAACCATATTAGATAGTTGTAATATAATAGGTAAGCATGTGGCATGTAAGTATCATATGATAAAACCATGTAAATACGTAAGCATGTATCCATAAAAACATAATATAGTAGCCTATAATATCAAGTGAAAGAAAACAAGGAACATAAAAGGGGAATGCTCCTAAGTGGAAAACTATATTGTGACACCATGTGTGAGATGCATGAATCAAGACATGACACATAATATATAAGGTGAAATCGATTGAAAATACAATCATCATATATGAAGTCATGAGAAAGGAGGAACACAACAACATGGCTCAATTAAAAAGGAAAAATATAAAATAATCAATTTCAATAGTGAAAGAATAAATGATAAAATACAATGAAGGAAGAGCAAAAGAAACATCACTCATGTAAAAAAACTAAAATAAATTTACATATAAAAAATTATAAGATGTGTTTTGGTCAACATGATGCTAGAGTAGTTACTACCACTCCATTTTTGTATCTCAAATCCATAGGTAGAATTCAAAAGAAATCACACACATAATGTGCCACCCATAATTTATTTTGGTTAGTCGATCCTTTCATTCTTCCTCATTCATGCTAGAAAAACATGTCATCCAAAACTTCACCTTTCCACTTTATTCTCTTGTGTCTTGTTATATATTGACCAATAATAGATGTAAATGGACTTGATGATGAAACCTACATCTTCTTATGCAAATTCATATTTTCCACATAAACAAAAAAGTTTTTAGTTATGTTTTTCTTAAAAATGGTAGAATATAAAAACTAAAATTATAGATAATTCCATTGCAAACATAAAAAAAATGCTCATTGTATTGATTTGACTAGGATTCAGTTATTAATTTTTACATTATATTATATTAGCTTATGAAGCCTTGTTTTTACATTATAATTACCTTATACAACCTCCATATGGGAAAGTCTTGTGACTAACATTATTTGTTACTATCCATTAAAATAACACCTATTTATTGATTGATTTATCTAACCTATATATTATGGTACATAATATAAACTCCAGCATTCCCCCTTATTACATTGATCCAACTACATGGACTAAATACAATAGTCTATATGAAAATCTAATGAAGCAGCTCTACAAAATCTCCTTGATCACCCAAGACACACCGAACCAAACATATCAATGAATTTATTGACTATCCAACAATATCTATAAATCTAAACATACTCAACTATCCACAAGTACAATGCTCCTTTTATGAATGTTATGAAATAACTTGTACAATAGAATAATGTGTTATGAAGTATGTTGTAAATACTTGATAATAATATGTGGTATACCTCCAATATTCTTCAATAAGAACCCAATGTTCCACATGATGATAATAACTAACCTCTACTTCTTATATACCATACTTATGTCAAAAATATCACCTAGACCAACTTAGATAACAACATATAGGCCCTAGGTCAACCTAAATAACTAAGTAACAATATAATTATAATAATATGACTTAATTAATATTTAAGGTAGCCACAAGCTGACTACTCATAAACCAATACACACTATAGGATTAAGGGCATAGTATTCCCCCCCCTTTACAAAGGCATTATCCTCAATGCTAACTTTTTAGTTTTTTTTTATACAAAGGCCCTTTAATACCACTTGTTATGAAATAACTTGCACAATAGAATAAGTTGCAAATACTTGATAATAATATGCCACTTCAAGTGGGCAACCTCCTAATCCACTTTGAAGGGGATACCTCCAATATTCTTCAATAAGAACACAATACTCCACATGATGATAATAACTAACCTCTATCTCCTAAATATATCATAATTATGCCAAGAATATCACCTAGGCCAACTTAGATAGCATATAGGCCCTAAGATGACCTAAATACTAAATAACAATATAATAATGATAACATGACTTAATTAAAATTTAAGGTAGCACAAGCTGACTAGTCATAACCCAATGCATGCTATAGTGTTAGAGGCATAACAATGAATTAAGACATCCACAAGAATATTACTCCACATGTTAATCAAAGCATACTCAACTATCTATAATACAATACTCTAACTAAAAATTCAAACATACTCAACTATCCATAATAATAACACCAATCTTTCTATGGATTGAGATGTGTTCAACTAGATCCATAATTAAAAACCTCCAAGTTTGTGGATCAAAGAATACTCAACTATCCACAAATACAACATGATTTTTATACATTGAAACATACTTGATTACCCACAAGAACAAAACAAAAAAGTGTCAAGGCCCACCTTGCTCCAAGAAGGGACACAAATGATAATTATTGTTTTTCATGCAAAATACCATCTTTAAAATGAGAACCTAACTCAAGATGGGTAAGATTTATCCAACCTCCAATATACTCCAACCTCCTCTCCGACTTCTTCAAATTTTAGCTAAAAGTTGATCAATACAATATCTATATAAATATATTTTGAAGATATGAAAAGTTGATGACATGATAAAACTAAACATTAATTAAAATAATTTGAAAATACATCTTTTACATAAATATCTCCAACACAAAATGCACATTTATATCATAACTTCATCCTACTAAGCCCTCACACTATCGTCGAGAAAATATTATAGAAGTTCTCTATTCTATTTGCAATTAAAGATTATTTAAGACATAAATCAATAGCAAAAGAATATATTATACCCAATACAAGTAAATGTGGGATTTGGATTGATAACCCCCAATTAAATGCCTTCAACAAATAATCTAATTACCAACTCTGTCATAGACAATACTTAAAATTCTACCAAAGCAAAATATGAAGCAATGCTCACCGGTCAATGCTTAAATGAGTATTCTTCAGTACTGGTTGTTTTGAAATAATAGGCCTCACCACCACATACCCAATAAAATCTTAAGTGTTTAAAGAAGAACAACTATACAGATTTTCATGAGCACCTTCCTACATATGCTTCCACCAGATGTATTTGCTCATTTTGTTGTAATAAACAATCTATCACATTAACCTCTTAAGTAAACAACACCAAAAAGTTACAAAGGTTATGAATGGTAGCCTCTCTTAGGAAATTAGCAATTCTCTATTAAGCTCAAGAAAGAATCGTATCAGCTTGAAGGATATTTCAAATCAAGTTGTAATGATTCAAGTGCTTTAGATCCTTGTTCAAGTTTTGTTTTGTTCTACAAGGTCATGGCTAAAAATCATGAAGAAAAACTGATTAAAAAAATTAAGAAGCTATTGGAAAATTAAATGCTCTTGAGCCTCTTCTTGTTGCCACCTACCTGTCAGGGGCATTCAATGCCTGCAGCTGAAAGATTATTTTGGGGATTGCCTTCCCCACTTGCTCTTGACATGTACCTAAAGACTACAGAAGGAATTAATGAAGTTAAAAATTTTTGAATTCCAATTCAATGCTGGTAGGTGATTTCAAAATTGAGAGGGAATGAGTTGAAAGACAAAAGGAATGAAGGCAATTTTATTCAGTTAATTTTTTAATAGACTTAGTTAGAGTTGAAGATTTTTTTTGTGTAGAGTAGTTTGCAGATAGAGAATGTTTTTATGTTTGAGCTTCTGAAAGCTCCTGAACAATAGTAGCTATTTGTTCTGTGTGTGAGCAGAAATTGCTCCTGAAGAGTTCTATATAGCTCTTGCTAGTGAGCTCCTAGTAGCTCCTGAAGTTATCTATTTTTGGTTGACCAGTTGATTGCTCCCAGTAGATTGTGATTTGTAGCTTAGAATTAGCTTTCAATAGTTTAAGTTTTATCTTTCCTGTATTGTTCATTTCCAACTTAATGAATAGAAACCAAGCTTGCACGTGTCATTTTTTTTGTTTATTCCACATTTTTATTCTCGGTTTGTGATTTGGGGAAATAGAACAATAGCTCTGTGTGATTTCTGTGCATTCAGAAAACTTGACATGGTATCAGAGCATTAGAAAACTAGACATGGTATCAGAACCATAGGCTTCATTTCCTCATGAGTTAGGGCATTTTTTCTGGGTATTAAGTTCTTGTGCAGGAGACATGGCTAGAGATGAAGGAAAGAGCTGGCAACAACCACCATCCTTTAATGGAAAAAACTATGATGTTTGGGAAAAGAAGATGAAGACTATTATGGTCGCCAATGATTTGTGGGAGTTTGTGGTCAATGGATTTAATGATGTGACTGATCCAACAACATATGTTGTGCTCACAAACAACCAAAAGACCCAGTTGAAGGAGTTGAGGAGGAAAGATGCTAAGGCATTGAGTTTAATAGAAGTAGCCTTGATAGAGGCCATTTTTCCTAGAATAGCAGCAACTAACTATGCAAAGGAAGCTTGGGAAATCCTTCAAACCTATTACAAAGGGATTGACAAGGTTAGATTGGTGAAGCTCTAGATTATTTGAAGAGAGTTTGAGACTTTTGAAATGAAGGACAATGAGTCTATTTATGTTTTCCACACAAGACTCTCCAGTTTGATAAACCAGTTGAGAGTGAATGTTGAGATCATTGATGATTAGCGGATTATGGAGAAAATCCGTAGGAGCTTACCCACAAAGTTTAATGCAGTGGTGATTGCCATTGAAGAGGAAACAGATCTCACAACATTATCTATTGATGTGTTGATGGGTTCTCTGCAAACCCATGAGAAATGCCTAAATAGGTCTGCAAGTTCCTCGCAAGAGAAAGCTTTTAAAGCTCAGTCAAATACAAGAGGAAGGGGGAGAGGTAGAAACAGCTCTAGACGTGGTAGAGGGAGATCTAGATGCAGTAATGTTGGAGAAGAAATCTTGACATGAGCAAACAACCAAGAGGGAGCAAGCAGCTCTCAGACCATCTCTTGAAGAGGCAAGAAGAATAGTAGTTCATACCAGAAAAATGACAAGAGCAATGTAGAATGCTACTACTGCCATAATTTCAAGCATTATGCAAGTTAATGCTAGACAAAGAAAAGAGATCAGTCAAAACAAATGAAAATGTGGTTGATTCGAATGTGGCTGAAGGAAACCAGTCCACAACCTTCATCATGTGCAACATTGGTGAAGAATGCAGCCTTGAAGTATGGTATTTGGACAGTGGTTGCATCAACCACATGAGTGGTAATGAAAGTCTATTTTCTTTCATTGATAAAAATCTAAAGTCTGAAATAAGAATGGGGAATAATGGAGTAGTTCCAATTGTTGGAAGAGGATCTATTATGATTTGCAACAAGCAAGGTGAGAAGAAGGAGATACAAAATGTATTTCTTACTCCTGGGTTAAAGCATAACCTCATGAGTGTTGGTCAGCTAATCCAAAATGGATACAAAGTGCTGATGGAGAAGGGTCAATGTGTCATTTATGAAAAGAATGAGAGGACAAAGGTGTTTGCAGTAGTTCAAATGATAAAGAACCGAATGTTTCCTTTGAATATTGAGACGTGTTTCTCATCTTAGTCTGTTGCTGCACCTCTAAAGAATGGAGAATGTACAACAATACATCATGTAGTGCTCAAGAGCACCATTCAAGATCCCTCCAAACTATGGCATCTCAGGTATGGACATTTAGGCTATGTTGGTTTAATTATTTTTTCCAAGAACAAAATGATTGATGGTTTTCCAAGAATAGTAGAGCCTAATGTTAGATGTGAGGCTTGCATTTTGGGCAAGCAACATAGGCACCCCTTTCAATCGAGAAACTCTACAAGGGAAAGAGCACCATTGAAGCTAGTGCACATAGATTTGGTAGGCCTATGAAAATCATTTATGTTGGTAAAAGAAGATTTTTTATGACCTTCATTAATGATTACAGCCGTAAGACATGGGTCTATTTTTTGCAACATAAATCTGAAGCTTTTAATAAGTTTTTGTTGTTTAAGGCCCAGGCTAAAAAGGAGAGTGGACATTTCATCAAGTTCCTAAGGTTAGATAGAGGAGGAGAGTATACCTCTAATTTTTTTGTGAATTTTTGCAAGAAAAATGGCATCAAGAAGGAGCTAACAATTAGTTATTCTCTGCAACAAAATGGAGTGGCTAAAAGAAAGAATAGGACCATCGTTGAGATGGAAAGGAGTATGATGAAAGCAAAAAGACTCCCAACTAAATATTGGGGAGAGGTTGTAGCAACAACTACTTATTTGATTAATAGAAGTCCAACAAAGACGGTTCATGACAAGATACCTCAAGAGGCATGGACAAGACACAAATGGACAGTTGAGCACTTGAGAGTGTTTGGCTGTGTAGCATATGCACACGTGCCTAAGAAAAAGAGGCAGAAATTGGATGACAAGGGTGAAAAATGCATTTTCACGAGCTATAGTGAAGAGTCCAAAGCCTATAGGCTATACAATCTAGTCACCAAAAAGATAGTCATTAGTAGGAACATGGAGTTCCTAGAAGACAAGTCATGGGATGGAGTGGTAGATTCTGATAGCTCATAACCGCTCCTAACAACTCCTGAAGAAGTAGAAACAAAACATGAAGTTTAGCAAGACGAGTCTGTAGATGCTCCTAAAAGTGTCAGTCGAGCTCCTAAAGAGCTCTTGAGAGCTCCTGAAAGATCCTAACGACTCTTGAAGACTCCTAAAGCCAGAAGACAGTCAACAAGATAGTCAAGAAAACTGTCATAGCCAGCTAGAGATTCGACTGCAGTGAGCTCCGGATGAGCTCCTGAATTTTTTTGAAGATCGCCTGAAAGCTCCTGAAGTGAGTAGATAGAAAGGCAAGTAGCTAGAGATAGCCCGAAGATTGGCTCCTGAAAGATCCAAAAGATCTGCTCCTGAAGAGCTCCTGAGAGCTCCTAAAGGCTCTGTAAGAGCTCCTGAAATTATCAGCAGAGCTCCTGAAAGCTCCCAACAACTCTTGAACCTGCCTGTTCAGCACAGGAGCAACAACAGTGAAAGTTCAAAACCACCTTTCACCACCCTAATGCCAAAGAAGACCAAGAGTCTAAGGGATATCTACTAGAATGAAGGTATGATGAAGAATTTGATGAGTGTGAATTTTGCATTATTTTCTCATGGTGATCTAATTTATTTTGAAGAAGCTGTGAAAGAGGAGAAATGGTGTGAGGCCATGGATGAGGAAATAGATGCAATAGAGAGGAACAACACATGGGATTTAACTGATTTGCCTCCCAACAAGCAATTTATTGGGGTGAAATGGGTCTACAAGACCAAGTGTAATGCTGAAGGAAGGATAGAAAGGTACAAGGAAAGATTAGTTGTCAAGGGTACAAATAGCAGTTTGGGAGAGATTATAATGAGACATTTCCCCCCCTTTGAGGGGATGGAGACGGTGTGGGCAGTCATAGCATTTGTAGCCCAACACTTGTGGAAGGTATTTCAAATGGATGTGAAGTCTACCTTCCTAAATGGAGTGTTGAAAGAAGAGGTTTATGTGGAGCAACCATTCATATATGAAGTTTCAAGTCAAGAACACAAGGTGTATAGGCTGAAGAAAACTCTTTATGGGCTAAAGCAGGCTCCATGGGCATGGCACAGTAGGATTGACTCATATTTGATGAGCAATGGCTTTAGAAAAAGCAATGGTGAGCCCACTCTTTACATCAAGGTAGCAAATGGTAAGGTTTTAATTGTTGTCTTGTATGTTGATGATTTAGTTTTTACTGGGGATGATGATTTCCTCATTGTTGATTTTAAAGAGGCCATGAAAAGAGAGTTTGAAATGATAGATTTAGGTCTCTTGAGATATTTTCTAGGCATAAAAGTAAAATAAATGCATGATAGTATATTTATCTCTCAATAAAAATATTCAAATGAGATCTTGAAGAGATTTAGGATGCTTCAAAGTAAGCTTGCCCCAACACCAACAACCATAGGTCTAAAGTTGAGCAAGGAAGATTGCAGGAGCAATGTGGATCTGACCATGTTTAAGAGTTTGGTTGGAAGCTTAATGTATTTAATAGCAACTAGGCCTGATATAATGCATAGTGTGTCTTATTTCCAGGTTTACGGAGACTCCACAGGACACCCATTAGCAAGCGGGTAAAAGAATCCTAGGGTATGTGAATGGCACCAAAGGATATGGCATTCTATACACAACAACAAATGTTTTTGGGCTGGTTGGATACACGGATAGTGATTGGGAAAGAATTTTGGATGATAGGAAGAGCACATCGGGCTATGTGTTTCATTTGGGTTCGGGAGTCATCTCATGGGATTCCAAGAAGTAACCTATCGTTTCCCTATCTATAGTAGAGGCTAAGTATATAGCAGTGAATGCAATAGCATGTCAAGCTATTTGGATGAGAAGAATCTTGGTAGATTTAAGATAAGAACAAGAGGATGGAATACTAATTTTCTGTGACAATTTTTCATTAATAGCTTTGACAAAAAATATTGTGTTTCATGGAAGAAGCAAGCACATTGAAATTAGGTATCATTTTATCAGAGAATTGGTTGAGAACGGTGAAAATAAAATGGCATTTTGCAGGTCTGAGCAACAGCTAGCAGACATATTCACCAAGCCTTTGAGCAATGACAGTTTTGAGCGCTTGAGAACTAGATTGGGCATTGTTGATTTGGATCAAGATTGATCTCATTTTTTTGACTCAAGATCAAGGGGGAGTGTTGGAAAATTAAATTCTCCTGAGCCTCTTCCTGTTACCACCTACCTGTCAGGGGTATTCAATGCTTGTAGCTAAAAGATTGTTTTGGGGATTGCCTTCCCCACTTGCTCTTGATGTGCACCTGAAGACTGCTGAAGGAATTAATGAAGTTAGGAATTTTTGAATTCCAATTCAATGCTGGTAGGTGATTTCGAAATTGAGAGGGAATGAGTTGAAAGACAAAATAAATGAAGATAGTTTTATTCAGTTAGTTTTTTAATAGACTCAGTTAGAGTTGAAGAATTTTTCTATGTAGCAGTAGTCTGCAGACAGAGAATTCTTTTTCTATTTGAGCTTTTGAAATCTCCTGAACAGCAGCAACTATTTGTTTTGTGTGTGAGCAGAGATTTCTCCTAAAGAGTTCTACATAGCTCCTGCTAGTGAGCTCCTAGTAGCTCCTGAAGTTGCCTGTTTTTGGTTGAGCAGTTGATTGCTCCCAACAAATTGTGATTTGTAGCTTAGAGTTAGCTTTTAGTAGTTTAAGTTTTATCTTTCTTATATTGTTCATTTCTAGCTTAATGCATAGAAACCAAGCTTGCATGTCTCCTTGTTTTTTTTGTTTATTCCGCATTTGTATTCGTGGTTTGTGATTTGGGGAAACAGAGCAGCAACTTTGTGTGATTTATGTGCATTCAAAAAACTTGACATGGTATGAGAGCATTAGAAAACTAGACAAAAGCACCATCTAAAGAACATCAAGGTTTGTTTGCATGAACATGCAACAACTCCCAGATGAAATACGTTGAGTTTAATGATACGTAGCCATGCAAACAATAATTTCTTCCAGAGGTATTGTTAGTGTCCAATCTCACTCTTGACAAGGGTGCTATCATAATAGTGGTTTACAATTCCTGAGAGGAACGAATTTTAGCTGAAATCACATATTTTTAGAAAATATAATGATTTAAGCCTTAAAAAGTTCCATTTTAAGGATTCCAATTGAAGAGGGTTTTCTCAAATCACCTTAGATCAAACCCCCTTGGATAGAACCTCGCTAGTTTTAAACCATAGCTATAAATGCGTCTCCTTTACACCTATCAAAATGCTGATAAAAAATCACTTTTGATTTAGATTTTGGGGATCAAATGAATTCATTTAAAATTTATTTCAAATGATTATGGTATTCCTCAGAACAAGCTATCCAATGAATATAATTTTAATATGTTTTGGTTTTGTTATGTATTTTTTTTAAGTTTTATTAAACATAGGTTTTTCATCGAAAATGAATTTCTTTGTTCTTCACATGTGGAAAAATAGAATATTATCAACAAAAAAAAAAAATGAAAAATATGAGTGCACTAGATATTGAAGTCCTTGATCCAACAAAAAAATTAAATTAAATTTTGACATATAAAAAAGTTACTATACTGTGTTGTGTCCGAATTGTAATTTGTTTGACTTTGAAACTTGATTAAGGAAAAATATTCAATAAAAAGTATCTAACCAAGTGGAAGCACTAGATATCAGAGTTACAAATCTAAATTTGAAAGAATTATAATTTTATCCTTCATGGAAAAAAAGTTATGCTATACCGTCACTTTTTAAAAATGTTGTTTTCTGAAAAAATCTATTTTCGTGGAGATGGAAAAGAAGTACAATTTGATTCCAAAAATTTTGAAAAAATATTTTTAGAATCTACAAACAAAATTTGATGAGACTCTAGTTTGCACCATCTTCAAATTCCTCATAGTTTAGCCGCTATAGGTGCCCGAATGTGAAGATTTAGTTAAAAATAATAATTTCAGTGTCCAGTTTGGCCAAAAATTGCAAACCACTATTATGGGATCACCCACAAACAAAGATTATAACTTTGATATTTTTGTGATATAGCGAAGACCACACAAGCTTAAAAAAATATTGGTTACTACAAGCATAAATCTTGAATTTGGATAAAATTTTGAACCCTAATATGACTTGTGTGTGCAAAAAAAAAGAGCAATTCAAGAGTGGTTCAATCTCCATAGAACATAATAACATAATTATTAAAATTTATAGCTTATATTATTGAGTAAATAAATATAAATATTGACTATATTTATTCCATTAGGATTTACTCATTAATTTTTTCATTACATTGGATTATAAACTTTCTTCTTTTCATACGAATTTCAATATATTAACATTATCTATTATTAATTATTAAACTAATGTTCATCTATCTATTTATTTCTATAAGCTATATGCAATATGATGTGATATAAATTCTAGAGTTTTATATGCATTTCACATAAAAGCACAAAATAGATGGCATGAACTACACAACAATGTTCAAAATTACTTTTGTAAGCATCCACTACTAAAATGTCTTTGCATCATCCATAGGTTAAAACTAAAAACATCAATACTAATGCAGTGAAATAAAATATAAGTGTTCATTAATAGAAGGTTTCAACTAATAATTGTATATGCATAAAACTGGTCATGTCTGATTAATCATGGCATTTAATTAAATATTTATTATCTAATTAATTTCTCTAAAGTCCTCTACATATGATGAAATTTAATTAATTTAATTATATTGTTCATTCAATTTATTCTTCTCTCATGATTAAATAAATCAATTTTTATTTAATTATTTCACATTCATATGTCTACTTGATCAATTAAATAAATACACTTTATTTATTTTAATTAATTATCACTTTTTGAATTTAATTAAGTTTTTTTGATTTAATTAAATTTAAATATTTCTTTTCAAATCTTTCTTCTAATTAATTAAATATTTTATTTAATTAATTTCATTTACATGTCATTTCTTAAAAAGTTTAATTAAATATCTTTATTTAATTAAATATCTTCCATATCTTTCCAAATCATAATTAAATATTTTATTTAATTATGAAATCCTCCATTATTCTTCAAATCTAGGGTAAATATTCTATTTTAAGAAAAATATCCATGTCACCCATAAATGAATAATTGAATTTAATAATTCATTATTTATCTTCTTCAAAATCATTCCAAAATCTCACAAAAAGATGATTTTTATAGTTCATCTTTATCATCTCATCTTATCTCTTTTTCAAAAAAGGAAACAAAGCTTGCTTTTTGTTTTCTTCTATTTTTCTCTCTAGTCTTATCCATCTTCAATCGTTCGATCTGCCAAGAATTTTCACAGCCGTTGATCACCTTAGCCAATCAGAATTCTTTCGAAAACTCTATAAATATCCTTGTGAATCCAAGCATTGGTTAAACCTACAACTTATAACGCATACAAATTATAGATTACTAGCATTCTAGCATTTTTTTTATCATCTTTAGCTTTTATCAAATTCATAATCTTTCATTTTATCAATCATGTTTAGCATCAGAATAATCATATCTTAATATAGCATTGCATGCATTCATATTTAATCTCGTTATCTAGGAAGACTGTTTGTTGAGCCTAGCCCAAGATCTGAGAGCCAGCTGGAATCAACAAAAACACTGGAGATAGAGGACGATAGAATGACATCAAAGACAAAAGAAAGAGTTTGCATTTATTTTAATTTAAATTCTGTTTTAATATAATGTTCTATCGGTGTGTTTGATTTATTTTTTTTAATCTACATTTATCACACTCTAAAATTGACCACACATTTCTCGCGCCCACCGTGGGGCTCTTGCCCCATTTTTAACATCTATTTGCAAGTTTTTTGACAAGATTTTGCGTTCTAGAATTTAGATTTTTAGAAAAAAAATCCATTTTAGCTCATCCACGGGTTTCTCAGTGCATACAGGGTTTCTTTCGGTACTTTTGCAGGTCTTCCAGTGTATCCAAGAATTGTTTCGGTGCATTTAGGGAACAAAACGATGCTTATAAGGAACATAATGGCGCATATACTCAGCTTAGTTTACTAAAAAAAATTGTAATTTTTTTGCTGCATTCTCTTCTAGCACATTTAAGAGTTCTTTTAGCGCATTTAGGACTTTCTGCAGTGCTTATAGAATTTGTTTTAGTGCATTTACTTATTTTTGTGGTGCATATAGGTGATCTTTTGGTGCATGCAAGTTGTAACTAAACAAGGTTCTAAGTCTAATGCCTTCCGCAAATAGAACATTTTCTTATTTAAAAAGAACCAATCTAGGATAGTCACATCTAGTTTTTAAAAAGAAGCAACCCTAGGGTAGACATGGATTTAAAATGAAGCAATATAGGATAGTCACCACACAATGATTTTTGCAGTTAAAATTGAACAACTTGTTTTTGTGAAGCAACATATTCACATAGATTAGATCATTGTGATTTGGGTTTCAAAAAGAACATTATCTACTGTGTTTGTGGCAATAGGTCTATGTTCTCCCCTTAACTGGGTGACCAAAATACCAAAATTTCCTTTTACATTCATGCAATTTCAATGCTTTATTACATCCTTTAGAAGACTTGCTCTTGTGGGAAAAATTACTCACCCAAGAGGAACAACCTAAGTGGGAACAACTAAAGCTAAGTTTTCCAACCCACTATAATCAAAAGCGAATTTGGGAAAAGTCTACAATTTGACAGTAGTGTGCAAGATAACCATCCCCAAAGCCTTTGTTCTAAAGGTTGGGAGGTCTCCTGAGGGAGTTTATTAATGCCGCACCGAATGGAAACCCTTACTACGAACCTAGTGTAGTATCTCACCGTGTCAGTTTTCGAACATCATAATAATCATAGTGCAAGGGGAGGGAAAAATCTGCCCCCAAGATACTCACCATATAACTTCCAAGGACTGTTTGCTCAGGGGATCTGGTATCCACTTTCGTCACTCTGAGTACGCACCTAGAAAATACAAAAACACGAGCGCCCCTTCGGGGGTGACATGACTGTCTGAGTCGACACAGTTTTAAGATGTGGGTTGTTGATTATTTTGATGACCTACTTGAGTACTAAGAGTGAGTCTATCTAAATTGCCTTTTTTTGTTCCAAACCTATGAAAACACTTTTTGAAAAAAAAAATTGAGCATACACTTGATGTTTAGTATAAGGCTTAAGAACAATTGTTTTTTAGAGTGTTTGTTGTGTTTTCAATCACACTAATTTAGATATAAGATCATCCAAAATCAACATGTCAAATTTTAGCTAAAACTGCTCACAAACTGTTCGAAAAATTACCTTGGAAAACTATTTTAGCACATATGAGGTCTTTTCTAGCGCATTCACTGGTTATTCCAACACTTAGAGTTTGTTTTAGCGTATTGAGTGTTTTAGCGCATATGTTGGATATTCTAAAAATAGTTTTTCGGTCACTATCACAACATCTTTTCTGTAGCGCATATAGGACACAAAGTAGCGTATCTGAGACATATTGTAGCACATTTGACTATTTCTCTAGCGCATATGTCTATTTTTGAAGTGCATATAGGGGACAGAGTAGCGCATATGTCACCTTTCCTGAATTATTTTTTTTGAAAAATATGAGTTTATAGCATCCTCGATCCAATAGCATATCGACATTTCTCTCATGCTTAGGGAGTGGAAATCTATGAAATTTTTCAAGAAGTCAATTGCTAATAGAATCAAGAAACCAAGAAACCTCTAGGTTACAAGAAAACCTTACAACGAAGGAAGTTTTTATACAAGAGTCGAAACATCTTGCTCCATTACTGCAAATTTCTCCATAGGTACCAAAATTTTGTTAGGGGATTTACTAACGAATACATTGTAGACCCTTTAGATTCATGAGCTTATTTTTAGAGACGAGCTCTATCACAATGACACAATCACAATCAACCTCTTGAATTCAATTATATACCACAACCTTCTATTGAATATCCAACACATCCCAATCAAATCCTTTAGTGAATTGGGCTATACTTATCATTCTTCAAAAATAAGGATCAAAATCTTAAAAAGTGCACATTTCAAAAAAAAATTGATTATTTGATTCAACTTCCCCAACAAGATTTTGATATCCTTTATCATTGGAAGCCATAATAAATAATTAGGAACATATTTTGATCATATCATAATATTTTAATCTTATTAGATCAAAATATCATCATTTGTGCATTTATCAAATTGTGATCTAAGTCTAGAAGAACGTTTCAAAATCGTATGCCTATTTTTACAAGATCTCAATATAATAAATTGAAAGAGGATATTCAACAAGAAATTCATACCCACAGAACTCAAGAAGAGGGTGAGACTAGTAATACCCTTTATAGTGTGAGTCATAATCCTCTTTTTAAAGATAACATGGGTGAAAGAGAAAAAAATCCATTCCCTTTAACAGGGATGGGAGCAAAACTCCTATGGAGAGTGATGATGAACGGGATGAAGAATGTCTTAGAGAGGCTGAGCAAGGTCCCAAATTTCACAAAGCCTTAGAAAATATTTTGGAGCGCAATAAAGACAAATATTTCTTGTATCTAGCTGACAAAGGAGCTAAATTGCCCTATGATTTCGATACCGAGAACATAAAGAGTAATCCTAATGAAACACCCTTGTCTAATCTTAGTGCCTTGACTCAACAAGTTAAAGCACTACAAGGAAAAATTAAAGATCTACAAGGGGGAGCCATAACAAAGACATACGCTCTTGATGACATCTGCCCTTATCCTTTTGACTGATGTCTCAACATGATCCCATTTCCCAAACATTGTGAAATCCAAAAGTTCGGTCGTTACAATGGGAAATCAGATCCAATCGATCATATTAGGGACTTCCAAAATATGACTTCAGAGTTTTCTCATGAGGACACATACTTGATGCGTTTGTTTCCTAGAAGTCTTGGAGGCCAATCTATTGAATGGCTATCAAAAATCACACCGCCCGTCAAGACATTTGAGGAATTGATTAATGAGTTCATACCATAATATTCCTACAACATACAGCATCAAATAACCATGATTGATCTCTGCAAGGCTAAACAAAAACCTGGTGAACCATTCATTACATTTCTTCAGAGATGGAGAAGATTGTTTACTAGATATCCATGCCATGTTCTTGAAAAGGAAAAGATCACCACTTCATAAACAACTTAGATTAAGAGATGAGCTATCATCTTAATCTTCATTTTCCTCCCTCTTTTCAAAAATTGATTGAAAATGCCATCACCATTGAAAGTGCCTTGGTCCAGAGAGGGATAATAAAACTTGACAAGGACAATCCTAGCTCTTCAAATCATCACAATGACAAATCTAAGTTTTGGACTCACAACAAAAACATGGTCAATGATGGCATTGTAGATGCAAATCATGTCTCAACTAAGCCATTTGTTATTATTCCTCCAAGTGTTCCTCGCAACAATAACTATAACAATGTCAACTCGATCACAAATCAAGGAAACAATCCTCCTCCTCCTAGGAATAACGTGAGTCAAAAGTTTACTCCCAACCAAGGGAATGCCAACAATCAAAGTTACCATGGAAACAATAACAACAAGAATGTCTTAGGAAGTACCTTGAACACAAATCCACAATGATCTTCATTCTTCTCTAGCAAAAGAACTTTTACTCCACTGGGTCAATCTCTAGAATCTTCCCTTAAAGAGTTGATTGCAAAGAACATTATCACCCTACCACCTCAATGGAATTTTGAACCCAGTGTGAAGCCTCCATCATGGAATGACACATACTATTATGAGTATCATCGGTGCAAGGGCCATCACACGAATAATTTTCAAGCCTTGAAAAATGTGATCCAAGATTTGATAGAAAATGACACCATCAAAGTAGAAGGACACCAACAATCAAATGAAGAACACCAAGCATTTCACAACCCTTTGCCCAATTATCAAAAGGGTGAGTCTTCGAGAAAATGTGTGAATAATATCAATGATCATATAATCAATCATATCTACACTGATGATGAACATGTCAATGTTATTAAAGTTAAAGAAAATATGGAATATAGAGAAGTCAACGCAACAACAAGAGCACAAGCTAAAGTTGTCTTAAAGGGCGCTTCTTCAAAAACCAATGTGCCCCTACCTCAACATCAATATGACTTAGTCAATCAACTTGGAAAAACTCATGCTTAGATTTCTATCTTAGAACTCTTGAAGATTTCCCCAACACACAAGGAAATTCTAGAAAAGGCCCTCATTAAAACAACTGTATCCACTGATCTAGATGTAGACTGATTTCAAGCAATGGTAGGACACTTGTCCTCACCCACATGCCTTTCATTCTCTGAAAAAGATGATGTCTCCATGACACATACCCATAATTCATCGCTATACCTAGAAGTAAGGATCCACAAGTTTCATGTCAGACGCGTCTTAATAGATGGAGGTGTTGGTTTGAATATATGTACTATGAAGTTAGTTTGGGCTTTAGTATTTTCTGAGGAATCCATTGATCCTAGAAGAAAGATTACTATTAAAGCCTATGATGATGAGGAAAGAGCATCCAAAGGTTTAATCATGCTACCAATCAGAGTGGGACCTGTTATCAAAAATAATTTCTGTCAAGTGTTAGATCATGATCTTGCATACAACATCTTGTTGGGTCGTCCTTGGATCCATGAGATGCAAGTTGTCCCATCCACATATCATCAATTTCTTAAGTTCCCTTATGACGGACAAGAGATCACAATACCAACTGACAATTCAAATAGTCAAACTTGTGCCAACATCAAAGCTAGTCAAGATACTTTGGTTCCCAACAACTAAGAAGCTCCTGCTAATACTTCTCTCAAAGTTGATATGCAAATTAGTCAGTTAACCAAAAGCTTCGACAAGTAGCTACGGTTCAAGGATAATGGAGTAGGGGAGTACTCTCTTTGCCTTTTGAATCTACCTATATCACCTCAGTCACATGGAAAACCCTCTATTGCACACCAACAAATATTCGTAGCATCCACTTCAACACAACCACCAACATAGCCAAATACAAAGTTTAATGGACGATTTATCAAAGAATAATTGCCTATGGAAGATTATGAGGATAGAGAAGTTTTAAGTTGGCTCCCTAAAGATGAAGATGAAATAGTTCTTAATATCAAACTACCAACTGATCAATATGCTAAAGGATATTCAATCATGCAAAAGATGGGCTATGATGGTAATGGTCCTATCGGAATGAGAAAAGGAGTAGTTGAGCCTATTCACCTTCTAGGACTTGCTACAAAGGATAAAATAGGACTAGGCTATGATACTAACTCAAAAGAAAGACCACCTAAATAGTTGGATGATACTATTCTCACATTACAAGAAGGGTCTGATACACGGGCAGTCTGTTTGACAACAATTCAGAATTTCATAGATAATAATTCTGACATAGATTTTGGTGAATATGAATGGAAATCCATCCACAATGATAAGTTCTGGAGGGACAAAAGGGTTGATGTGGTACACAAGTACACCCCAAATCTAATCGAAGGAGAAGGGTCAGGGTCCCAACCGCAAGAATCTGAACTACCGAGTCAGATTTAATCGAACAAGATTATCGTGATAACAGTACTGTCATTGATTTTCCTCATACCTCAAATCCTATAGACAACTCTGTTATGACCTTAACCATAGCCAATCTCACATAACCTGATGATCTGTTACCTTTGATCTATCCTGATCTCATTGAATGGGATTCATCTGGACCTATCGATCTACCTATGTTCCCAAGCGACAAATCTATCATGAACTTCCTTTCCACAGATGATACAAATGATTGTTCCACTAGCAGTTTTTGGCATAGTCTTTAATCAGGAGAGTGTCAAGTCTCCTAGCTGCAAAAATAAAAATAAAAAAGAAAGATCTAATGGTGAAAACAAGAATCTGGCAGTGTTAGATCAAACAAAAGATAAAACAAAGAGTGTATCAGATGGTGAAAACCTTTTTAAGCATCTAATAATGGGATATTTGACTCTCTCCCGAAGCATTACCATGAGCAATCACCTATCTTGATTGAGCCTACAAAAGTAGTTAATCTTGAAACTTCAGAAAAACCAAAGATTCTATAGTTAGTACATCAATGACGGATAAAGAAGTACCTGAGTTCATGGAATTTCTCAAAACAACTCAAGTCAACTTTGCTTGGTCTTACACAGACATGCCAAGTCTTGATCCTGATCTTATAATGCATCAATTTTCCATCAAACCAGGAGTTAAACCGGTGAAAAAAAAACTCAAAAAGATGCATCCTCATGTTGCACTGCTAGTTAAAGAAGAACTCAGAAAACTCCTTGATGTGGGATTTATAAGATCAATCAATTATGCAGAATGGATCTCCAACATCATTCCAGTGTCCAAGCCTGACAAAAGTGTCAGAGTGTGCACAAATTTTAGAGATCTTAATGAGGTATGTCCTAAGGATGACTTCCCTCTTCCAAGCATTGATACTATAGTAGATATGACAGCTGGCCATTCCATGTATTCACTAATGGATGGTTTTTCTGGTTACAACCAAATCAAGATCGCACCTAAAGACCAGGACAAAATAGTGTTCACATGTCCATGGGGGACTTACTATTGGAATGTCATGCCTTTCAGTCTAAAGAAAGCCGAGGCTACTTACCAAAGAGCTATGACTACAATCTTTCATGACATGGTGCACACATTCATGGAAGATTATGTACATGATATATTAGCAAAGTCATACACAAGAGAAGGACATCTTGAAGTATTATCCAAAATATTTGTGAGGTTGGAAAAGTTCAAAGTTTGCCTCAACCCCAAGAAATGTGTTTTTGGAGTCACATCTAGGAAACTTTTGGGATACATAGTATCAACAAAAGGAATTGAAGTAGATCCTACCAAGGTGCAAGCAATCATCGAAATGCCTCCATCAAAGAATATTAGTCAGTTGAGGTCATTACAAGGATGCCTTCAATCTATACAAAGGTTCATTGCATAGTTGGATGATAAAATCCTACCTTTCACGCATCTATTACATAAGAATGTTCCTTTCAAATGGGACGATACGTGTGAATTGGCCTTTCAACAGATCAAGCAGTACCTGATGAACCCACAAATTTTAGTACCACCAAATCTAGACAAACCTCTAATATTATATATTTTCGCAACAGAGACATCTTTAGGGGCATTATTAGCACAAGAGGAATCTATAGGAAAAGAACGTGCTATTTATTGCATACGCCGAACACTTACAGGTCATGAACTCAACAACACTTTTATCGAAAGGGCTTTCCTCACAGTAGTCTTTTTATCATAGAAGTTTCGACACTACATATTAACTCATACAATCAATCTTGTTGCAAAGATTGATCCACTCAAGTATTTGTTAAGCAAAGCTACATTGACAGGATGACTAGCAAAATGGGTTATGATTTCAAGTGAGTTTGACATTCATTATATTGATCACAAAGCAATCAAAGGGCAAGTTATCACTGATCAAGTAGCTGAAGCACTACTCCAAGCAGAGCATCCCATGCACATTGAATTTCTAGATGCTGATGTCTTCATGACATAATCGAAGCAACCTTGGTCTTTATACTTTGATGGATCCTTCACTCAACACAAGTCGGGGGCAAGCATACTCTTTCTCACCCCTCAAGGAAATACCTTTCCTCAGTCATATCGACTAATGTTTCCATGCACTAATAACATAGCTGAATATGAAGCTTTAATCACTGGACTCAAGATAGCATTGGAATGGAGGATTACAGAACTATAAGCTTATGGTGACTCACAGTTAGTCATAAATCAAATCGATGATGATTATCAAACGAAAGATGACAAACTATTGCCATATTAGAAGATGGTTGATGATTTCAAGAAGTACTTCATAGATATCAAGTTCATATAGATTCCAAGACTTGATAACAAATCAACTGACACCATGGCCATGATCGCATCATTGCTACAACTCCCAAAAACTCAGGCTCGCTATGAATTTTTGGTGGAACAATCATTTGAACCTACCTATGACACACCTGAAAGCCAAATCATTTGGCACTGAGTAGGATCTGATTCACCTTGGTATGGAAAGATTTATGCCTACCTAAAAGATGACATCTTACCAATTGACTTATCTCGTAACCAAAAGCACAACTTTATCCGCCAATCCTCTCGCTATACCCTTATCGCTAACACTCTCTATCGCCACAGTCTTGATGGCATTTTACTTCGATGTCTTGAACGTAACAAATCTAACAAGGCTTTACAAGAAGTTCATGGTGGAATTTGTGGTACTCATTCAAGTGGACTGACCTTATCCAAGAAATTGATTAGAATGGGCTAGTACAGGCTGACTATGGAAAGGGAATCATTCACTTTTGTAAAGAAGTGCTCTAAATGTCAAATACATGGAAATATCATCCATGCACTAGCACAGGAACTACAACCATTTACACCAACCTAGCCATTCTCTCAATGGGGGTTAGATCTAGTTGGCAAGATTCATCCTTCATCATCGAAGAGACACAAGTTCATCATCACAACAACAGAGTACTTTACCAAGTGGATTGAGGCTATACCTCTCACTAAGGTTACCGACAAACAAATATCATCATTCATACTCAATTATCTCATTTGTTGGTATGACATTCCCAACTCCATTATCACATATAATGGACGACCATTCAAGAATCAGGATGTTGATGAACTTTGTGAATGATTCCATATACAACACATATATTCAAAACCTTATTATCCACAAGGGAATGTCCAAGTAGAGGCCTCGAATAAAACAATACTGAAAATCTTGAAAAAGACTGTGAATGATGTAGGGAAAGATTGGCACATTCAACTCAATCCCGCATTATGGGCCTACAGAACTAGCATCAGAATGCCAATAGGAGCAACACTATATTCTCTTGTCTATGGAGCAGAAGCCATTTTTCCACTCGAGGTTGAGATTCCATCACTGAGGGTATCCTTAAAGGGTCTCACAACAGATGATGAATATAGAGTTTCTCAACTGCAAGAGTTGAAAATCCTTGATGAGAAGAGACAACAAGTAGCTGATCATTTGAAAGCATATCAATAGATGATGTCCCATAGCTATAATCATAGAGTCAAGCCACATTCCTTTCAGGTTGGTGATCTTGTTCTGAAGGAGAACTCACGCAATCAGCAAGACAAAGAGAAGAAAGGTAAATTTGAACCAAATTGGCTGGGTCCTTACGTGGTCATTGTTGTATATAGTTCAGGAGCATACAAGTTGTCAACTCCAGAAGGTGACCTTTTTGACGAACCTATCAACAGCATGCACTTGAAAAAGTATTATGTCTGAAGCAGTCATCATCATCATAAAAAGTCCTTTAAAAAAAATCACAAAAACATAAAAAAAAATCACAAAAAAATCACAAAAACAGTAGAAAAAGTCCTGAAAAAATCACAGTAGAAAAAGTCTTTAAAAATCACAAAACAGCGTAAAAACGTTTTAGCAAAATGATCGTGCAATAGCAAAATTCCCTCCTAAAGAAATACAAAAACATCAAAATGTCCCTAATTTTTTTAAAAAGAAAATCATTAGGTGAAAACCTGGCAACAGGCAGTTTATTGACAAGAAAAATACATAAAAAATCAAAAAGAAATAAGCAAAATGCAATAAAAAAAATAGTGAAAATCTGGAAAACTGACGCTATTTGTAGCTCTCCATCTATTAGTTCATGTTTTTCACTTAACTTCTCAGCCTTCATCTTAGGGCCATACTAGCACAATACTGTCATCATTTGCCTAAAGCGATAACGTCTTACCATGGCTTGATCATGGTACATAGCTATTTCAGAAAGTTGTATCAATATTGGGGGAAAATGTTGACATACTGGGGACAATCAACTTTCAGAGTTTACTGAAACAACAAGACAATGACATAGAATCCACTCATGCAAACAAACAATCAAATCCTATGACCAGCTATCCAATCATTGATCCATAGCACAACAGTTTTCAGCTAAGTACCATATCATGACTCATATCTAGATGATCTAAAATCTAAATAGTGTTTGGAATAAGTAGTATTATATTTTGAACAATGGTTGTTTTATTTTTCCATATCATCCCTCTGGAGCACACTCAATGATGTATTGCACTAGAGTGGCAAGGAAAGAGGATGATTTTTTTCTTTGTCTACTGTCTGGAGGTTAACTATCGATTTCGTACAAATATGTCATGAGACATGATTTCTACAGTGTATCATTGATGACAATTCCACATTTGCATTAGAAAGTGGTTAGTCTTTTTCTATTTATGCAAGCAATGCTCAGGTCATCTCAGTTCAATTAAACCTCGATGCTTGTGTTCACTTGCTATATCAAAAATCATGAAAGTTGCACTCAGGTCATCATTGGTGCTAATTTCCCCTCTGATGCTTGTACACACTTCCAACATTTTAAAAAACTCTATGATGATTCACGAAATCTAATGAAAGGCTCAACAAATGGTTGGTTTCATTTAGTTGCATTTCATTTAGACCAATGTATATATCTGCATACTGGATTTGCATCATAGTTTTGAAAGGCTGAACAAAAACATCAACGGTTGTCATGTCTCTTTGGACTATTTGTGGAGGACATTCAGACATTTGTTTCATCATCATCTTTCATCCTCATTTCATTAATCATTATCATTTCATCTAGGTCATGTACATATCCTCTAGTTCATCATTTATCATTCATTTTTATATCATTTCAAGTACTTTATCATTTAGTTATCCATCATTATGCATTTGGCATTTTTCATATCACATAGTTTCATTGCATGCCATTGATCATTCTCATATCATTCATTTTCACGTCATTTAGATCCTTTCATTTCCCACACCCACCTCACCTACTCTCCCACACCACCACCACCACCACCACCCACACCACCATTAAAATTTTGCCTCACTCTACTTACTTCATTCCCACGCATTCATTTCATCCTGTCTATATATCGCACGATATCACCATGTCATTACATTTCATTAAATCATAAATTTCATCTCATTATCGCACTCATCTATCATTTTCATATCATTTATTTATCCTGCCATGCATTATCATTTTCATATCATTTTCCATAACCAAATCCACAAAATCATTTCATAAACATAAACATCCATTTTCCATCACATCATCATTATTTATTGCATTAGAAAAATCCAAAAAAACAAATTTCATACATACATTACATTTCCACGTCATTTTCCAACACATTACAAGAATTTCAAATATCCCATTGCATATTTTCATTAATCACAACAAAGGTCATCCACCTGCATGACATCATTAGTACGCATCATAAAATCATCATCATAAGCATATCATAAAATATCATCATGAGCATATCATAACTCATCCTACATATCATGATCAGTCACCAAATCATTTACATACATATCAAAAATCCATATCACATCATGCAGAAATAAATGTAGATCCATATCATCATCACATCAAGGCAACACATCATCAAAACTCATTGCCGCTACATATCATCGCTCATCAAAAATAAATACAAATGTCCAAATGTCTAATGAAACTCAACATTTATAGAGAGATACACGAGATATGATATAAAACAATACACATATCCCCACAAAATCAGATATATCAATAATCTTGTATCAATGGCTCAAGGTTGGCTAGTGGACCCCCCTGATGGAGCTAGTCTTGAGGATGATGGCCTACCACTCATCCCCGCATCAGGATCCCGTTGAGGCCTTGTAACCCCTCTGCTTTGTGTAGTTGTTTGTGATCTGCTCTTGGTCCTACTATGGGACTATGGGAAAGGCTCTCTACGCTTAGGAGGACACAACTCCTCATATTGATCTCGGTAGTACTCAAGCTCCCTAGCCATCTCAAACCCCTTTGCAATGGCCTCTCGTAATGATGCACTCTCAACAGTGCCCATAAGTCTTTGTGCCACACTCTCTGCCTCTGCTACCCACCGTTTGAATGAGTCTATCTCTGCAATCAACTAGGCTACTTGTGGGTCTAGGGCAAGTGGAGATGCTTGTGCTTGTGCCTTTGCCAATTGTGTCTAGAGATGTGCTACCAAACCATGCGCCTGAGCCAACTGGCTTTGTAACTGCACCTGTTGTCCCTACAGTGTCTGAACCTGGGCCTGTAGCATGTCTATATGCACTTGTTGCACTGAAGAGGTGACCCTGATCACTGTCTGTCGATCAGTATCACTCCTCGCCCTTCGTACACCCTGAGAACAACTAGCAATATCAGTCCTCTATCTCACCACTCTCTTCTCCTCCTATCTGCCACCTTTGCCATCATCTCCATCATCATCATCATCCAAACTCTCCTCCTCTCCACTCTCCTCCTCATCTCCACTATCCTCCTCCTCTCCTTCGACAGCTTCCTGCTTAGCAATCGCCACATCCTCCTTTCTCCCAACTCCTGGCTGAGGTGCCACCAAAATGGGTGTTGGCTCATCTAGATATGTAAACCACAGAAATGGGTGTGTATGATAATAAAATGAATACTCCTCTGACATACCAGCATCAACAATATCTGATCTAGGATCCCATACCTCAAGCTGCAATGACATATACTTCATATACGTGACCTAGTAAGAATTGCAAGGACCCCATCTAGGATCATCCTTGCACTGTCCATAGTGGACAACACCCTGAGGCGTACCCTGTGTAAACCCAAATTGTCTCTGTACTTGTAGGGCCAAAAAATATCTCTATGATGAATGGTATGCGACCTATCAAAAATTGAGGTATACCTACAAATTACATCTCTAAGTGATCTATATCCCAAACATCACAATCAATATAAGGCCTCCATATCACTATATCCATATCATCCAGTGTCCATCTTCAATACTCCACCTTACCCAGCTTGGGCTAGATAAGTGCAAAAGAATAAGCATACGCATATGGCCTACCTAACGGCCTAGCCCTCGGACATAGTGGTCTAGTAACAACAATATGCTCCCATGCCCAAATTTGGAGTAGAGTGACACCGCAAGACAAACTCAATGATCCTCTATATACGACCTAGTGCAAGTCATGATACAGATGAGCTAGCATACAGCTCCCCTAGGCATATCTCCTCGGCTGACCCATCATTTTCTCGATGATCCTCCCCCATCCAACTGATAGCCCCTTTGACTGGCGATTCGGACAAAGGAAGCCTCCAATGAAAACACCTAACACTGCAAGTGAGGCTGAATAACCTCTAAAGTCTGCCCAAGACACCCAATACCCTGCTATCTGTGCATCACCATACACCCTTCTCAATGCATTTGTCCCACCCAACTCCTTGTGATCATAGAACACAAGGGCACATACCACTGAGATCCCCAAAATCCTGTACACATCCTTTGGGGTCACCGTCAACTCACCAGTCGGCAAATGAAATATGTTATGCTCAGAATTCCTTCTCTCTACTAATGCAATCAATAGTCCCCTATTGAACTAAATAGGAGGCATCACCAACAAGGATCCCAACCCACAACTCACTATCAACTACACATCGGTAGGTGTCAAATCTCAGATCCTATCCCAACCTATCGAGAAGCGCTCTCTAATCTGGAGTTTTTGAAAACCTCCTATTTTTTGTCATCACAAGGAAAATCAATCAAACTCATATCAGACTCACATCAAAACAATCTATCTACCTCAATCAGATTCATATCAAAGGACCCATATCAATCAAATGACACATATCAAACTCATATCGAAAGGAAATCATAGCAGGCCATCAATACAAAATCTATCTATCTGCATATCAAATCAATCTACTCTATTACTATTTGTTTTCTATCACAAGAAGCAAATTTATCAACAACCACAATCATCATCCTATTTGTACTTCAATCATGAATGCAAATATGTTTTCACTCAAATCAATCTACTATTTGTTTTCTATCATAGAAAGAAAATTTATCAAAATTCATATCAATCATCTACTCTTTGTTTTTCTTTCTTTTGGGAAACAAAGTTATCAGCTATCTACTCTTTGTTTCTATTTCGGGAAGCAAAGTTATCAATTTATCAAACATGATGACATGATAATTTTACTAGCTATTAACCAAGGATGCAATAATTCATCATCATTTTCATCAAATCAGCATTCTGTCTAAATTTCCTAAATGCGCTACTCTATGGCCTAAAAGCACTAAAACCCTAAAAGTGCTACAGTTTTCCCCAGATGCGTTAAAAATCCATATGCATGGTTTTGTGCCCTGAATGTGCTACATCATTTCCTAAAAGCGTTATTTCCCCGAAAGCACTACTTCATTTCTCAAATGCACTATTTCACCCCTGGATGCGCTAAAACCCTGTAAGCGCTAATATGCTACCTACATGCGCTAATGTACCCAATTCAACCCTAGCTTCCTACTTCATTTATCGAATGCGCTAAACTGCGGATATCCTATAAGTGATATTTTATCACCTATAAGCGCTACAAAAATCTTCGAATGCACTAAAATATTTTCTAAAAGTGCTAAAATGGCACATTTAAACCTAAAACCATGCTAAACTCATTCAAAATCGACTAAAAAATGATAAATTTTGAAGTACAAAGGGTTGAATTGACTCATCGGTGGTCCATACATGGCTGGTCATTGATATCGGCGGAACTGCTCAAATCTATGTCGGTGATACGGGATCTCCATTGTGCCACGTCGCTATCAGAGCAAAAGGTTCCTCAAAAATCAAAAAGTGCAAATGACTTTTCTTTTTACCCTTTTACCTTTTAAGGGTCAAACCAAGTGGGTTTTTTGTGGCATGTTTTTTAGCTAGGTAATTTTATTTTCATCATTTATCGGGAGCTAAATCACTGCGTCTTTTTCATCATCCAACTTTTTCTCATCATCAGTGATTTACCTCCCGAGGGGGCATCATCAATATCGGAAACATATCGGAGTCAGATTAGGGGTATATCAATTAAATTTTTCAATCAGGGGCAAAATCAAACACGAAAAAATTTCAAAAAGCAGGAATATTTTCTTTGAAGCAATGTGTTTCACACATCACTTCAAAGAGGGGAAAAATGTATATGCACAAAACTGGTCATGTCTGATTAATCCTGGCATTTAATTAAATATTTATTATTTAATTAATTTCTCTAAAGTCCTCTACATATGATTAAATTTAATTAATTTAATTATATTGTCTATTCAATTTATTCTTTCCTCATGATTAAAATAAACTATTTCATTTAATTATTTCACATTCATATGTCTTACTTGGATTAACAATAAATACAACTTGCATTTATTCTAATTATCACTTTTAATTTAATTAAGTCTTTTTATTTAATTAAATTTAAACATTCTTTTCAAATATTTTCTCTAATTAATTAAATATTTTATTTAATTAATTTACTTTACATGTCATTTCTAAAATTTTAATTAAATATCTTCCATATCTTTTCAAATCATAATTAAATATTTTATTTAATTATGAAATCCTCCATTATTCTTCAAATCTGGGGTAAATATTCTATTTTAAGAAAAATCTCCATGTCATCCATAAATGAATAATTGAATTTAATAATTCATTATTCATCTTCTTCAAAATCTTTCCAAAACCTCACAAAAAGATGATTTTTACAATTCATTTTTATCATCTCATATTATCTCTTTTTCAAAAAAGGAAACAAAGCTTGCTTTATGTTTTCTTCTATTTTTCTCTCTAGTTTTATCCATCTTCGACTGTTCAATCTGCCAAGAATTTTCACAGTTGTTGATCACCTTAGCCAATCAGAATTCTTTCGAAAACTCTATAAATATCCCTGTGAATCCAAGCATTGGTTAGACCTACAAATTATAACTCATACAGATTATAGATTACTAGCATTCTAACATTATTTTTATCATCTTTAGCTTTTATCAAATTCATAATCTTTCATTTTATCAATCATGTTTAGCATCAGAATAATCATATCTTAGTATAGCATTGCATGCATTCATATTTAATCTCGTTCTCTAGGAAGACCATTTGTTGAGCCTAGCCCAAGATCTGAAAGCCAGCTGGAATCAACAAAAACACTGGAGATAGAGGATGATAGGACAACATCAAAGACAAAAGAAAGAGTTTGCATTTATTTTCATTTAAATTCTATTTTAATTTAATGTTCTATCAGTATGTTTAATTTATTTGTTTTAATCTACATTTATCACACTCTAAAATCGACCACACAATAATAAAAGAGTTATCATCAAGAATAACATTCTCTTCCTAGACATAAATTTTGTGTCCTCATAATAAAGTTGTGAAACTTGTATATCTTATATAATCTATGCATGTTTCATCATATGTTCCTCATCACTATGCAAGGTATAAATCTTACCAAATGTATGTTAAAGAGGTGTCAAATCTATATTGTTTCTCTCATTGTAACCATCTTTATTTCTTAGAAGACATTTTTACTTATAGTTTCTAGCCCTTTTATTATTTGTATCTTTCTTTGTTACCCAAGTAGCTAAA
The DNA here is from genome assembly GCA_007258455.2 of Sequoia sempervirens. Classification (NCBI taxonomy): domain Eukaryota; kingdom Viridiplantae; phylum Streptophyta; class Pinopsida; order Cupressales; family Cupressaceae; genus Sequoia; species Sequoia sempervirens. The sequence goes on from VDFB02086081.1 coordinate 274,703, forward strand.
GAACTTTTCCAAGATGAGGTAATCTTACATTTATCATTTGAAATTCCTTTATTATTTTCTTCTCTTATTGGTACATGTGGAGGTAGATGTTCATATGTATCTATAGACACTAAAAATGTCCTAAATGATATCATGCACTTGAATCAGATATACCAACATCATTTCCTCCTAAAATCCATCCTCTTTTTTCTTAATTGATTAAATTATCCTATCTATTTAATTAATTGCATCATTTTCATTTATTGATCTAATTAATCTAATTAGGTTAATTCACTCCCTTTCATGTTAACATTTTGTCCCATTAAATTGAATAAATCAAATTATTTAATTTAATCCCTAAGTCCTCTTATTTAATTAAATAACCCTAAGTTATTTAATTAAATATAATTTCACTTTCCATTTTTTCATTAAATCATTTATTTAATGAATATCATTTTGTCAGCACTAACCTATGATCTTGCTCAAACAAAGACAAATGTTAGCATTTGTCAGTTTAAACAAGGCAAATACAATGCTCCCTATGAAATTTATTTAATCACATGAATAATGGAAAAAAAGCAAAAGCAAGCTAAACACAATGAAACACTATTCTAATAATCAAACCAACATCCCAGAGGGGGATTGGTGCTTCTTTGATGTGGAAAGAATCCCTTTCCTAATCCCTTGATAAGCTCCTGGATGGTAGATGTGGATTCAAGTGAATAAGATTGTGGAGAAGATTGTGGAGTTGTGGAGGATTAATACAATAGAGGAGGCCTCTATTTATAACCAAGAAGGATGGAAGAATGCAAAACATGGAGGATGTGGGACAAAACATGATCCAATGACAAGATGCCACTTGTCAAGATGTGAGAGGATGAAGGTTGTGCACATCTTGATCAATGTGCCAAAGAGAGGGAGATTTGAAATTAAAAAGATGGCTTGTTGGAGGGAGAAGAAAGAGTCTTAAATGCCAAGTGGGAGACATGTAAGAGATAATGTAAGAGGAGTTAATGCTATGTTGAAGGACAAGACATTTGGAGGGATTTTCAAAATTGGAGGAATATTCCCTTTTTGATGTCATTTTGAAAGTAATTAGGGAATTAATAAATCAAAGAAATGATTTATTGGTGCAAGTTGCAAAATCTAGAGGATTCGGGTGATTAGGATTAAATTCATTAGGATTTGATTAATTTAATAGGAGATTAGATGATTTTGACTTTTGACTTAGATTTTAGGATTAAAATAAATCAAAATGAAAAGAAAATGATTTTAGATTTAATTAAATAAAGATTTGATTTGTTTAATCAAAGAGGATGATGTTAGTGTTAAATCAAATAAAGATGAATTTATTTAATTTAAATGGATGACTTTAGGAGATTGATTAAATAAACTTGATTTATTTAATTGATGAGCAAATATGACTTAATTAAATATGAGGAATGCATGATGCCAATTTTGCATGTCTACATTTTTCCCCTCTTTGAAGTAATGTACTTGATGTGTTGGTTCAAAGAATAAACTTGCTGCAATCAAGATTCAAAAATTTTCTTATTTTTTTGGATTCCCCAATGGAAAGAAGTATATTGGTACATTTCCCCCTTGAGAGATCGAGCGAAAA
>VDFB02086081.1:276402-302402 GCA_007258455.2 Sequoia sempervirens
TAGGCAAAACAAAGTCAGAATATGTGGTTTACACGATGATTTCATGAAAGGTCAAGATTAGAAAACCAAAGATCAAACCTCTTAGTCCAAAACATCAAAAATGTTTTTCTATGCTCTATGACTTTAGAGAAAGGTTAACCTTCAATTTTTACAAGAAAGCTTGTAAGAACAATCTAGAGTTATACATGATGTACTATTGTCAAAATCCAAGACTTTTCCAACATTTTTAGTACCTTAATTACACCTCTTGAATCAAAACTCTGAGTCCAAGATCGTTCCTTAGATACCTTAGAAGTCTAAACGTGTCGAAATGAACCTATACAAGTGGAGCTTTTCAAACTAAACCTAGATCTAAACATTTTAAGGTGCCTAATCATTAATATCTATCACATCCTTGTTTGTACAACCTAGTTTCATCTTTGGGATTTTTCATCCTTTAATCATGAAACTATGTCATGCAATCAAATCAAACTTAGTCTAATCAATAGAATTTTTCATTCTATTTGACTTAGTTGTAATCCTTGGCACTATTTCAAACTTAGATCAAAGCTAAGTCTAAATCATAACACTTGTATGTCCGTCCAAATGAGATCACAAAAGAGAAGACTCAAGGACAAGGAACTTGGAACACCCAACTTTGAAATGAAAAACATAGGAAGTCTGAGTAGTGAAACTTTTGATATCGAAACTCCCAACATTGAACCTCAAAATAGAAGAAAACCCTATTCCTGGACTCAACAACACTCAAGGGGAAGAAATAAACGATGAGGATATCTGAGAAGCGGAACAAGACCCCAACTTCCATAAGTTTTTGGAAAATATTTTTGAAAGAGATGGGGAAAAATACATATTAATGTTAGCCAATCAAGGATTCAAAATTCCCCCTGATTTTGATATCAAAATCTTAAAAGCAACCCCCCAAAAGCCTGAAAAGGAAATAGAAAAAATGGTTGCTTTAACTCACCAAATGAATAACCTTCAACAACAAGTTCTAGATATGCAATGGGGAACTTCAAAATGATACTTGATCGAGGGAATTTTTCCTTATCCCTTAAATCAATCCATCAACATGATTCCTTTCCCTAAATGTAGTGAAATTCCAAAGTATGATAAATACAATGGTACAACTAATCCATTAGATCATGTAAGGGAATTCCAAACTATGAGTCTATAAATTGCACATGAGGAAACTTATTTGATGAGACTATTTCCATGAAGTCTAGGAGGGACATGCCTTGAATCGTTTTCAAATATTACACCCCCCATCAACACATTTCAAGAGTTGGTCAATAGATTTCTCACTCAAAACTCTTACAATATCCAACACGATATCACCATGAAAAACCTTTGCAACTTGAAATAGAAAAAGGGTGAATCCTTCCTCATTTTCTTGCAAAAATGGAGATTGTTAGCAAGGTATTCTTGTCTCGTGCCCGAAAAAGAAAAGATAGATATTTTCATTGACAACCTAAATGATGACATGAGTTATAGATTGGAATTACAATGTCCCCCTACCTTCAAAAAATTGATTGAAAACATAATTAAAATCGAAGAAGCCTTAGTCAAAAGAGGGGTCATTAAAGTATACAATGAAAAAAACTCATCCACTTCCTCTAACAACTACAATGGTGGGGACAAACCTAAATTTTGGAAATGAAACAAGAACGTGGGTACCAATGAGGTCATAGCTGAAAATCAAAATACAAAACCTGTATTCAACCTAATGGTAGCTACCACCAAGACTAATCAGATCAACAATCCTCCCAACACTCCAAATGTTAGCCAAAACAACAATCAGACTAATTTGGGGACTAAAGCAACACTATTTCCAAAACTTTCCAATTGATGGAAATTCACACATTGGGACAATCCTTAGATTCCACCTTAAAGGAACTTACCGAGGCTAAGCTTATCACAGTGCTAGAAGCACGAAACTGGGATCTGCAAGTCAAACCCTTTTGGTGGAACGATTCCCATTACTGTTATTATCAACAAAACAAGGGTCATATGACGCAAGATTGTTGGAAATTAAAACATGAAATCCAAGATCTCATTGATAACAAAAAGGTACACATTGAAGTACCCCAAACAAACAGTGATCAGGGAGTGTTCAAGAACCCTTTACCCAATTATGAAAAGGGAGAGTCCTCTACATTGAATACCAAAGGCAAGAATATAAACTATGTTTGTGATTCTATCATTCATTATATTGAGATGGTTAAGAATTCCATCCAAGAAAATGAAATCAGAAGCCAAGGGAAGGATGCCACCACTGAAACCCAGCACAATGATGACACCATCTCACATCAAATCAATGACCTTGTACCTAGGAATTTGATCACCAATGTTGACTTGAGTGACAATCAAATTAACATCATCAAAATTGCAAATGATCAAGACAATACACCTATCAATGTGATTACAAGAGGAAAAGTCAAGCTAACATTGAAAGGAGCTACCCCTTCCATGTCCAAAATGACTATTTTTCATGTAACTCAATATAACATCGTTGATTAGTTATAGAAGATACCCACTCAAATATCCATATTGGAACTTCTCAAGATTTCACCAGCACACATAGAAGTCATGGAACAAGCTTTAGTTGCCACCACAGTACAAAACAATCTAGAAGTCTATACATTTCAAGCTATGGTGGGACATTTGACTGCACCTCATTGCTTATCATTCTCTGAACATGACGATAAATCCACCACTCATCCACATAATGTTGCTCTCCACATAAAAGTCCTAATCCATAAACATTGTGTCAAATGTGTCCTTATAGATGGAGGAGGAGGCCTAAATATCTGTACTCTCAAGCTTGTTTGTGCATTAGGATATTCTGAAAATGCTATTGATCCTAGAAGGAAAATCACCATAAAAGCATATGATGATGAAGAGATATCCTCCCAAGGATTGATCATCTTACCCATTCAAGTGGGACCAATCATCAAAGACATAGTGTGTCATGTGTTATACAAGGAATTGACATATAACATACTCTTGGGACAACCATGGATTCATGAAATGCAAGTGGTACCATCAACCTATCATCAATGCCTGAAATTTCCTTTCAATGGATAGGAGGTCACCATTGCTATAGATTCTAACAATCCCCAATATTGCAATGCACTCAGAAGAAGTCAAGATACCTTTGTACCACATAATAGAGAAGTCATCAACTCTGATCCATCAAACAAAGGAGTTCTAGTGGGTTCTTCATCAAGACAGTATGAGGAAAAGGCTCAATCAAAAGAAAAAGAGGTTGTTCACTCTATTTCATGCAACAATGGAATTCAACTTGATGCCTTATCAAAACAATTGGAAAAGATCCAAAAAAAAGACAAGGGCATGGGGGAATACTTATTTGAGTAATCTTCATACTTATCAAAACTTTCATCTTCTCCTAAGTCACATGGACAACCATCCACCTCAAGAAAACAATCTTTACAACCCATCACTCTCTTTGATGGGAATTTTATAAAATCAAGAACTCAAGTGGAGGAATCAAAAGACAAGGATGTCCTGAACTTGTTATATAAAGATGAAGAACCTTCACAGGTATCAGTGTCTAATATATGCACAGATAAGTATGGCAAAGGTTAGATAATCCTACAAAAAATGGGATATGAGGGAAATGGTCCTTTGGGTAAAAGAAAAGAAGGAATTAGTGAACCAATATAGCTTGTCACAATGAATCCCAAAGACAAAACAAGACTAGGATACATGGAAGACTCAAAAGAGGAATATACTCAAAAAGCTGTCAAAAGAATCTTACAACTATAGGCTAGTGAGGATCATGAAACAGATTCTAATGAGTATGAATGGGATTCCCTCTCTAAAGAATCTTTCCACGACAAAGAGATCGATGTAATCCAAAAGTATACACCAATATTTATGAAAGGACAAACTTCTGGTTCTAGAACCCTTGAATATGGATCGTAGTATGTCATTGACTCGAGCAAAGACGATCATTCTTCAAGAAAAATAGACATGTTGGAAGAGAGTCATATCCTAGAACTCATTGGAAACTTTGACAATATGGCTATGTTGATGCTTACACCTTATGACCTTGTCCAATCTAATGATTCCTTGTCCTTAATGCATCCTAAACAAATTGATTGGGATCAAAATGAGGCGCTTGACATACCCACCTTTTCAAATGATGATTCCCTCATGAACTTCCTATGTTTCGATAATACTGACATATGTTCTACCATTGAATCTCATAATGAAGCTCTTGACGAAGGGAATGCCAAACCTTTTAGCTGCAAAATGAAAAATATAAGAAATGAGTCTAATAATGAAAACCATCTAATGACACTATTAAATTAGGAAAAAGTAAAAACAAAGAGTGTATCTCAAGGTGAAAACCTCCCTGAGGCACCAAGAGATGGAAGGTTTGAAACTCTCCTAGAACACTATTACAAGAGATCTTCAGTACTAATAGAACCTACACAATCCATCAATGTTGGTACAACTGAAATAGTGAAGACCCTGCATTTAGTAGAATCCATGACAGAAGAAGAGAAACCTCGTTTCACCAAATTCTTTGAGGAGAGGAAAATAAAATTTGCTTGGTCATATGTTGACATGCCAGGCATAGATCTAGAACTCATTATGCATCACTAATCATTACTACCTAGCATAAAGTTGGTAAAGCAAAAACTAAGAAAAATGAATCCCCATATCACCATTCTGGTGAAAGCTGAGTTGAAAAAGCTATTAGATGCAGGATTCATAAGATCTATTAACTATGCTGAGTGGATATCAAATATTGTTCTGGTATCCAAACTAGATAAGAGCATCAAGATATGCACGAACTTCAAGGATCTTAACAAATCCTACCCAAAAGATGATTTTCCTCTACCAAACATTGATCTGATTGTAGACTTGACTGTTGGGCACGAAATGTTATCACTTATGGATGGATTTTTAGGATACAACCAAATAAAGATAGCACCTGAAGACCAAGATAAAATGGCCTTCACATGTCCTTGGGGCACTTTTTGTTGGAATGTGATGCCTTTTGGGTTGAAAAATGTTGGAGCTACATATCAAAGAGCTATGACTACCATCTTCCATGACATGATGCATACTTTTATGGAAGACTATGTAGATGATTTGTTAGCAAAATCCTACACTAGAGAAGGACACTTAGAGATTCTAGACAAAATCTTCACAATATTGGAGAAATTCAAGGTAAGGTTAAATCCCAAGAAATGTGTGTTCGGTGTAACATCAGCTAAACTTTTGGGATACATTGTCTCAGCTAAAGGAATTGAGGTGGATCCTACAAAGTTCATATCAATCATGGAAATTCCTCCTCCTAAAAACATCAGTCAAATTAGATCATTACAAGGAAGGTTCCAGTCCATTAGAAGATTCATTGCACAAATAGCTGATAAAACTCATCCTTTCAACCACTTATTACACAAAAAATGTCTCTTTCAAGTGGGATGAAAAATGTGAAGCTACCTTCAGTCAACTAAAGAAATACCTGATGACATTGCCTATGTTGATACCACCATTCAATGGAAAACCATTATTACTATACATTACAACAACTGAGATATCTTTGGGAGCCTTATTAGCATAGCAAGATTCTACAGGAAAGGAGAGAGCCATCTATTATATCAACAGGACCTTAAATGGTTATGAGATCAATTACACCTTTATTGAGAAATCTTGCTTAGTAGTTGTATTTTCTACACAACAATTGAGGCATTACATGTTGACTCACACCATCAAACTTGTTGCAAAAATTGACCTGTTAAAGTACTTACTCAACAAAGTTGCTTTAATAGGGAGGTTAGCCAAGTGGGTCATGATATTGAGTGAGTTCGACATCTAGTACATGGATAGGAAAGAAATTAAAGGTCAAGCCATAGCAAATCAACTAGCTAAAGCACCATTGTTAGATAACAATCCAATGAACATTGAATTCCCTGATAATGATAGCCTAACCATATCTACACAATAGTGGTTGCTATACTTTGATGGATCTTATACACAAAATGGATCAGGTGCAGGAATCTTGTTTGTCTTGCCACAAGGATACAAAATTCCTAAATCCTACAAATTAATGTTCCCCTACACCAACAACACAGCTGAATATGAAGCATTGATCATTGGAATCAAGATAGTTGTTGAGTGGAAAATCATAGAATTGCTAGTTTATGGTGGCTAACAACTGGCCATCAACCAAGTCAACGATGATTATCAAAAAAAGGATGACAAGTTTCTACCCTACAAGAGGATGGTGGATGATTTCAAAAAGTACTTTATTGAGATTAAGTTTGCAAAGGTTCCCAGAATAGAAAACAAAGTTGCAGATGTAATGGCCACCATTGCTTCTCTCTTGCAGATACCTGAAGAATGAAGACATTACGAATTCATGGTAGAACAAGTGTCCAACCCAACCTATGAAGATCCAAAATCCCAAGTGATATGCTATATTGTCGACCCTAAAATTTCCCTCTATGGAGAGATCCATACCTCCTTGAAAGACAATACCCTTCCAATTAACTTATCTTGAAACCAAAAATGAAACTTCATTCGACAAGTGGCTCGCCACACCCTAATAGCTGATGTGCTTTATAGATGAGGTTTGGATGGTACTCTTCTTTGGTGTCTAGAACATAACAAAGATGAAACCGCTTTACAAGAGGTTTACGAAAGTATCTGTGGCACACATTCAGGTAGCTTAACCTTAGCTAAGAAATTATTACAATTGGGGTATTACTAGCCAAATATGGAGAAAGAGTCATTTCAATATGTCAAAAGGTGTTCCAAATGTCAAATTCATGGAAACTTGATACATGCACCGGCACAAGAGTTGCATCCTTTCACAACTACATGGCCTTTTTGTCAGTGGGGATTGGAACTTGTAGGTAAGATTCACCCCTCTTCCTCCAATGGACATAAGTTTATAATCACAACCACATAATACTTCACCAAGTGGATTGAATTTTTTCCTCTAGTCACCATCACCAGGAAGCAAATATCATCATTCATCCTAAATTATCTTGTCTGTCGGTATGGTGTTCCTCAATCTATCATTACAAACAATGGCCGACCCTTTAAGAATCAAGATGTTCAAGAGATCTGTGAAAGATTCCATATCCAACATTAGTTTTCTACACCTTACTATCCCAAAGGGAATGGCCAAGTAGAGGCCTCAAACAGGATTATCCTGAAGATTTTGAAGAAAATTGTCAATGAAGCTGGACATGATTGGCATGTTCAACTAAACCTGACATTGTGGGCTTATAGAACTAGTATCCGTACCCCGATAGGAGCAACACCCTATTCTCTAATCTATGGATCAAAAGCTATTCTACCTATTGAGGTTGAGATACCATCCCTGCGTGTGTCACTTAAAGGGATGATTTCAAATGAGGATTATAGAGTATCTAGGCTACAAGAATTAGAACTATTGGATGAACACCGAAAGCATGTAGTTGATCACCTAAAAGCTTATCAACAAAGGATATCTAGGAGCTACAATCATAGAGTAATACCTAGAGCATTTCAGGTGGGTGACTTAGTCTTAAAAGATAATCCACGTAATCATCAAGATCAAGAGAAGGGGAAATTTGAACCTAATTGGCTGGGTCCCTTTGTTATAGTATCAATCTTTGGATTAGGAGCATATCAGTTATCCACACCAAAAGGGGATTTGTTTGATGAACCCTTCAACAGATTGCATCTCAAAATGTTTTACACCTAGCTCATCTAGTGCATTGGTAAAGGTCCTAGAAAAATACCAAAAACATTAGAAAATGTCCTAAAAAAATACAAAAAATAAAAAAATGCAAAATCCAAAAAAATTAGAAAAAGGATTGAAAACAGTAAAGAAAAAAGATCGTCCTCTAGTGAAAACCACTTTGTGGCACTTTGGGCAAGCACCTTGGTGAAAACTTGGCAAACAGGCACCTTGTGTAAAATAAGCACTCTCCATCTATCTTGGGCTACGTGACTTACTCTGTATTATTCATCCATCATGCTTCCATCTCTGCATTTGTCGCACTTCCATGTTCGCATCATAGCTTGATCTAGTGTTTGTATCATGGTATCCCTTAGCATTACTCGGCCCATTCTAAAAATTAGTTTGTCTTATCATATCACACTGGTGACATGTCCTACATTTGATTGGATTCTTGTACATTCTCAAGGTCAAAAAATTGAAAATCCAAAAACATTCAAAACATATCAAAATCCAAAAACATTCAAAACATATCAAATCCCAAAAACATTCAAAACATATCAAAATCCCCAAAACATTTAAAACATATCAAAATCCAAAAACATTCAAAACATATCAAAATCCCAAAAACATTCAAAACATATCCAAATTCCCAAAACATTTAAAACATATCAAAATCCCTAAAACATTCAAAACATGTCAAAATCTAAAAACAGCTCAAAAAGTCAAAAAGTCAAAAACATAGTCTTCATTTGAACTACGTCGTCTCTAAGCTTTGAAAGTAGGAAAGGGTGATCTTTGATTATCCCCCAAGACATTTAGGTCAATCTTTTAGGTGTTCGTTATGTTCATATTTTTTTCTTGTAAATCTTGGTCGGGTCGTTAGTCAAACGACGTGGTCTCTATGCGTATAACATAGGCAAGGCTAATCTGTTGATCAGCCCCTGAGGCCCCTAGGATAGGTCTTTAGGTTAGGTCTTGGTCATCATGGTTGTGTCTCACCCTAGACTGGGGGAAAAATCTTGCACTCACTAGGGGAAAATAAACTCTGAGCTTGAACCAATAGGCAAACAGTTGTCAGACCAATGTTACAAACAAAAACTTCAAATGGATGGTGATCTTTCTGAATCAAGGTTTTATCATGCTAAACATGAAAGTTCAAATTGTTCTACTTTGATTTTTGTTATCATATCTCTCAAGTCCTCGATGATGTATCGAAGTAGAGGAGCAAGGAAGGAGTATGATTTTTCTTTGTCTATGGTCTGTGAGTTTATCATTATTACTATGCAAGTTATCATGAGATGTGCGCTACAAAGTATCACCAATGACATTCCGAATTTACATAGGAAAAATATTAACTCTTGTCTATTTATGCATGTAATGCTCAAGTCATCTCGGTTTAATTATACTTAGATGCTTGTGTTAACTTGCAATTTTAAAACATCATGAAAGTAGTACTCAGGTCATCTTGGTCTAAACTATGACATCGATGCTTGTACTCACTTTCAACATTTTAAAGGCCCGATGATGATAAAGAGCACAATTTTTTTTTTAATATGAATGACAACTTTTGAATATGAGATTTGTATAGTTAAGTTATACTACATTCATGTTAGTATTGCATGTGTATTTATGGGGTTTTTCAATGCTGAAACAATTTCACAATGGTGTCATCTCTATTATTAATGGATTGAGTACATTGGACATTAACCAAAAACACATCATTCTCATTTATCTGCACATCTATTGCATCATCATTGGCATATGTTAGAAAAAATTCTCATCTCATTTACATTCATACATTCCATCATAATATTTTCCTCAAAAAATACAAAAGAAAATAATAAAGGACATACATTTCATATCATTTCCAAAGTCCAAATCATGTCATCCACTATGCTTAAATAAGCGAGTCTCTTCAAATTTCCAAGAAAGTTGAGAAATATGTCAGAGTTATGAATCCTAAAATATCAATCTACTGTAGTCTTCCCACAACTTTTGGAAGTTGGATAGACTCACTTATTCAAGCTTAAGGCCTTGAACATTTGAAGTCATGCACATTCAATCATTTGCATTACATAGCATCTAAATCAAATACAATTTGCATAATCATAATCATCACATCACATTGCATAATCATAAATACATTCATCACATTGCCTAATCATTATCATCACATAGAAATTAAATAAATTCACAACATTGCATATCATAATAGGGAAATCAAATGCATATCAACATTTAGATCATAATCACTATTGCATATCATATATCATCAAAAATGTCATAATGTCCAAGTGTACAGGGATATCCAAAAGTAGGATGAGATACATCAAAATCCAAAAGGGAATTGTATCATGGGAAATACATCCTCAATCTCACAAAAGGTGTATATAAAATGTCCAAGATGCTGTGTTGAGCTCCCACCAGATGTTGTTGCTCTCATGGAACTAGTACCTCCTCTACCCAACAGACCTACACCTAGATCTCTCCTATCTCTAGGAAATGGTTATGTGACACCCATACTAATAGTCTGAGTATGAGATCTGCCAAATCAAGACTATATAAAACTCTCTCGTCGCTCAGGAGGAACCAACTCAAAATATTTACCTTTGTAAGACTACAACTCCTGAGAAATGTGCTAGATCTCTCTGAAGAAACCTATTGTACGTGTAGATGATGTTGTCTATTGTATCCTCTCGGTAATGGCCTCGGATTTCTCTATCTAGTGTCTAAAGGAATCTCTCTCTAAAGTAAGTATGATCATCTATGTTTGCAACTGTTGTATCTACTGCCTGTCTATCCCTCTATCAGTCATCAAAATATCAATTTGTGCCTGACACTACACTAACTCATCCTAAAGGGACACAATTTGTGCTTGAGCCTACACTATCTCACTCTGAAATGACTGAACCTCTGCCTGCAAAGCTGCTATCTATGATGATTGTTGATGAGAGGGTATCCCAATCTGAATCCTGGGAAGCACCACCTAAGCTATGGTAACACTCCTCCTCTGCCTTAGAACTACAAAATAAAATGGATGACTATCATCTACACCATCATCACTCTCCCCACCACCCCCTACACCACCATCACCTCTACAACCACCCTCCCCACCATCATCACCATCCTCATAATCTCCTCCCTCTCCATCAACTAGCTGTACTAGCTCCTCTGGATGAGTAAATCTAGGAAAGGGATGCATTTGGAAGTACTCTGAATAATCCTCGGTCATCCCGGTGTAAGTAATATATGGAGCATAATCCCATACACTTGGTGTCAAGGTATAGTACTCTATACAAGCTTCCTCATATGATACATAGGAGCCCCACTCTAAAACATCCTGTCATTGCTATGCATAATGGGAAACTCTAAGGGGAATCCCCTGAACCCGTCCAAACTATCAACATACTTGTAGATATAGGTATTGCTCAAGCACAACATGTGTTTACCTAATCAGATAGTGGGAAAACAACATATACGACATCTTTAGCTGATCCTCTGGACACTGCTCACAATCCGAGCATGAGGACCATGTGACAGTCTCCAAATCATCTAGAACATGCCTCCAATAGGAAACCTTTCCTAGCTTATGCTGGACATGTGGACCGCTGTAATAGAAAACATAGGGTCTCCCTAGTGGTTGATGTCTCTCAACCATGGGCCGAGTGATAGCTATATGCTCCCATGCCTAGGTTTGCAGTAATGTGATGCCACATGACAAGCTCATTGCCCCATAATAAACAACCTCATGCAAATCTCGGTATAAGTGGGCTAACATGCATGATCCCTATGCATATCTAGTACATCAAGTGTCATCCATGATAACACACGACCCCAACTTGCTGAAAATCCCTTTGACCTATGATCAGGAAAAAGGAATCCACCAATGAATCCAGAAAGCACACATGGCAAAGGATCATATCTGCTAACCATCTCTATCCAGGGAATCCATTGGCCTACCATGTGATCATCTCAGCATAACCTCCACAACATAGTTGTCCTACCCTAATCTATCTTATGATACACCACTATCTCTCCCATAGCTAAGTGAAAGGTGTTGTGATCACTATGCCACCTCTCTGCTAATGTCGTTAGTAAACCTTTGTTGATTTGATACTGTGGGATATCTAATAAGGAGGTCAGCCCACAACATGTGATAATATCCAAATCTGTTGCAGAAAAATGATGAACCATGTTCCCTGTCTTCAAAAAAATCTTCCCGAGACTAGAGTACCTCTGAATCTCCCTAATCAAAGCATGTTTAATCAAGATTATCAGTCAATCAATGTCATGTTCAATCAAGACTATTAGTTATTCAAGGTAATGTGTATTTAATCAAATTAGGTTCAATCAAGACAATCAACTCAATCAATCCTATCATTGATCCTCGCCTATCATGAGGTCGATGTGCTATCAATCCTATCATCGATCCTCACCTATCATGAGGTCGATATACTATCAAACCATTATCAATCCTCGTCTATCATGAGGTCAATATACTATCAAACCATTATCGATTTTCACCTATCCTGAGGTTGATATGCTATCAAACCATTATTGATCCTCACCTATCATGAGGTCGATATGCTATCAAACCATTATCGATCCTCTCCTATCATGAGGTTGATATTTTATCAATTCTATCATTGTTCCTCACCTATCATGAGGACGATACATCAATCATCACACCATCGATCCTCAACTATCATGAGGTCAATATGCTATCAAACCATCATCTCTCCTCACCTATCATGAGGTCGATACATCATTGGTTCTCTCATTTGATTCTTGCCTATCATGAGATCAAATCATCAACTATCTTACTCGAACATCAATCAAACAACACACATCTCGCAATTAGAATGAAATCAATCCAAAACATGACAAAGCGAATGACTACTAGGACTTAGAAACATCTTGTGAACATCATCACAGGGGCTTTCTGCAATCACACCTTCTCAAATGGGGTAAACCATAGGCTTAAACCACCTAGAATCAACCATGGTAAAGACTTTCCAAGGAAACAAGAGGCACCATTTGGGACCCCAAAGGAGCCAAAACAAAGTTTTCACCTCAAAAACATGTTTTCCAAGCTTGTAAGAGGTGCCACTTGGGACCCCAAAGGCACCAAAACATAATTTAACTTCAAAAACCTCCATTTTCAATCTTGCAAGAGGCACCAATTGGGACACCAAAGGTGCCAAAACAGTGTTGGAGCACAAAAACATGAATTTCAAGCTTGCAAGAGGTTCCATTTGGGACCCCAAAGGTGCCAAAACTCTGAAACACACTCCAAAACACTTCAAAACGACAAAACATCATCCAAACGTGCAACAATAACATCAAACGAGCTACAAAACCTATCTACGAAATTCAAAATACCATTAAACAGCAAGAAAATGACTAACAAAGAAGTTTCTCATAAAGCATACTGTAGGTCCAGAGGCAGTAGGCTAATCAGGTTGGTGAAGACACTCGAAACGATGCTTGTGAAATGGGATCACCATCTTCCTCTAAGCTCTCCAATCTTCAACTTCTCCAAACTCAAAATGTGCAAATGAATCCCATTTTACCACTTTTACCTTTTCAGGGTAAAATGGAGGGAATTATGGTGGGATTTATTTCCCATTTTTACCAAAAAGGAGGGGTAATTAATCAACACTATTCAAAGAAAGAGCTTGCAATGACCTTTTGAGCGATAAATCATCTCTAACATCAAAATCTCATTGAATCAACATTGGATCATCATCATAATCATCACAACACCATCACATCCTTCCAACATTTCATCCACACATTCACTGATTTATCTCTCGAGGGGGCATATACCCAGTAATACCTAAAATTCAAAAGTCTAGGGCATCAAAATTTTCTTTGAAGCAACGTGTAAACACATTACTTCAAAGAGGGGAAAAATGTATATGCCTAAAAATGGTCATCATATTCAATTAATTAAATACAACCTATTTGATTAATACTTCAACTACATATAAATAAGGTCTTACTTTATTTATATTGTTCACTTTCCTTTTAATTCTCCAAAATCATATTCTTCTAAATAATTAAATAAACAAAATACCCTAAACGTGTTTATTTAATTACTCTTCTCTAATCCCGATTAAGAATTAGAGCACATGTCTACTACATTTTCTTGTGCCACCTCGTAAAGGTCACATGAAAATAAATAAATCCTAATTATTAATTAGAATTATCCTCACACACTTCCACTAATGAGAAAAGGCACATGGCTTTATTCCCCCACACTTCCAACAAATTTGGAGCACATGGGTCTTTGTTTCACACACTTGGGAATCCCATACATTTGGCATGTTTCCAATTGGTCAAAAGATTCTCTCCACACACATGGCATGTTGTCCTTGGTCAAGGGGACAACACCCTAATTCCTTCCATCTCTACCATCTATTATTTCTCCTTTTAATCTAGACCGTTGATAGGTGCCACCTCACAAAATGCTTGACAAACCCTATAAATACACCCTCTTGCCTTAGCATTTATCATCCACAATTGAAGTAAAGTTACTATGTAGGTTTCTCTTAGGAGCTTGGAGCTTTCATGGAGTCTTATAATTAGTTTTCATATCATGTGTTAATTTGCATTCTCATTTTAGATTAATTAATTGCTTCATAGTTGCATTTTATCATCCCCCTTGCATCATAGTTGCATTTTAGGTTAGTTTGTTTTATGTTTGCATTTGATCATATGCATAATCATAGATAGTTCACTATAGTTTCATATCATCTCACTCATCTCCACTTGTTCATTTATCATCAACATCATCCTTCGTTTATCATCATATTCATCATCAATTCCATCATTTTGTTTAATTTAGAAGCATAGCACTAATCCTTCCCCGCACACATTTGCACATAGGAATCATCTTAGCTTGCATATTAAGCATCAAATGTCATTTTCTAGGTAGTCATTTTAACAACCATTGTGCCCATAGAAATATGAGGGCCAAATAGTTTAATAAATCCCTAGAAATAGAGGATAATGATACACATTTGAAGGATTTGATTGTATTATGAATAGAGTAGTTTTACTTGCTTCAAACTTTGAATGTAAACTGTCTCATTAATGTTTGTGTTGACGTTAGATCTCTCCACATTCGACACACACACAAAAATATTTCTTAGAAAACCATGATGAGATCGTGGTAGGGACAATGCTTTTTCCTTTGATTGGAAAAGAGGTTAGAGGGTAGTCAAATACTTTTAGAACAGTGGTTTGTAAGTCTAATAATACAGTGATAAAATTGGAGCAGAGAGCTTGAGGACAGAGATGAAGGTAGAAGGTGGATTGAATCAAGGTGAAAGGTAAAGGAAAGTGAATGAATTCAAGTGTGCAACAGGATTTAAGAAGAGTACAATCCAAGGGAAGATTGGAGAAGGTAATTTTGTAGACATAAAGGTCAATTTAGCATTAGTGTCAGATGAGAGAAAGGTCAGAGGGTATCCATCAAATCAATTTCCAAGGTTGGAGCAATATCAAGATGGCAACAAGGTTAATGGTGCAAAGAATGATGCACACCTTAAATACCTATCCCTGTGGAAAGGGATACTAGATGGAAGGGAATTGGAAGATCATAGAGGTGATGAGATAAAGCATGTTTTGATGCAACTTAGTCCTCAAGGGACTTGAGGTCTTTTTTAGGATGGGTGTATGGTATAGGGGCACCATGTTAAGTCTTGAAAATATGGTCAATTTTGGTCAAGTGATAGGTTTTAGGGGTTTGGAGTCATTTTTAATTGAATAAGGTCACAATAGACCATTTACAATGTAATTGGAGTAATTTTAGTTCATATGGTCATATTTTACAAATATTGTCAAATGTTGTCATGTAAAGTGCAAAAATGCACAAAGTTGGAATACCAACAATCATTTGGAGTTCAAAAGGTTGTTGGGTCAATTGGACCATTATTTTTTGGTGTTTTTATGTTTAAAATTCCTCACAAAATTTGAGGCAAGAGGTTGGAGCCTTGTTTGAAGATTGAAACAATAATAAAATTGTGTTTTCCTTGCAATTTTCTGGTCAATAGCTATTGTAGATCTTTGTATGGGTTCGTAAAGTGCAATAATATTATGAAATATATTGAATTCAATTGAGGCATGAGATAACACCATTTTTTATTTTGTGTGATTGGATTTCATCAAGTTTTAAGAGTTTTGTGACCATTTTTATATAGGCGGGTCTATAATACCCTATTTAAGGGTTTGAAGGCATTAAAAATGAAGTAAACACCCATTCCACCATTAGAATTAGTTGTATCTTGGTGGAATGGGTTATTATGGGTATTTTTAGATGTGGATGGATGTTTCAAGAGTAGGAGAGGTTGTTTAAGGGATTTTGTGTGATGCCCTAGTTGGCATTCCATTGATTTTGGGTCAAATTTGGTGGTTAGAGGTTAAGAATGATTGAGAAACTCTTGGAAAACGATTTGTAAAGGTTGAATAAGCATGTGTAGACATATTTTAGGGTGTGTGAAGTGTTAGTTTGTAGAGAGAAGGTTTGGAGACCATAGTTTCAATAAACCCTCTTCAAACAGGCCTAAATGAGGCCTTTGTTTCTTGGTGAGTTTTGGGTTGTTTCACTTGATAAAAATTGTGGATTTTAGGTGTTTGTAACCTAGTTGTGGATTACCCATAGATTTTTTTGGTTGGTATGGTGTTTAGAGTGGTGTTTCTTTGCAAAACAGGCTAAATAGCTTAAGGGGATAGTGTACTAGCCCTATTTTGAAAGTGAAAGTCTAAAACAACCATTTACACAGATTGGATATGTTGAAGAATGTCTTAATGGGTATCTGTAATGCCTAACCTTTTGTGGGTTTGAGGAGTTTTTTGAGAGATATGCACAATTTTCTCTATTGGAAATACTATAAGGAGATTGTGAAGGTATGATGAAATAAGGAGAAGGTGGGGTTTTATGACTTGAAGAATTGTTGGAATTGGTTTGAATTGTAATTGTAATCAGTTTTCCTCCCTGATTTGCATTAAAAAATTACCAAGGGAATTTCATAGAAAGCTATGGTAAAATATTTGGTATTGCTTCTAATAATGTCGATGAGGCAATGGATATTTGGGATGGTTTAAATCGCTTGAATGAGAAATGTTAACTATACTAAGGTTATTATTGAAGGTGATTCCAAATTAATAATTGACAATCTTAAGGAGGATGTTGTTGCCCTAGGAGTTGAGGGATGTTATGGATGACTGCAAAAGAATCCTTAAAAAATTTCAACATTATAAAATTTGTCACTTGTATAGAGAAGGAAATTTTGTTGTTGGTGCTATGGCTAATGAAGGCCTTAAGAATAATGTTTGGATTGACTGAAAGAATCCTTTTCTACCATGACATATTAAGGATATAGTCAATAAGGAGAAATATGATTCAACTAATAATCCTGAGTTGATGAATGAAAGATGATTGTTATTTTGATAATTCAATTTTAATGATGGATTATATGATGCATAATCAGGGTAGTAGGAAAGAGATATAGGTTATCTAGCTTATGATTATTTGAGGTACTATTGTTAGTACGAGGAGGGAGTACCCTAATGATTATGATAATGCCTTCATATTTTTTGTGACAAAGATTAAAGGTATGATGAAAGGAAATATTAATAGTATCCTATGGGTTGATGTTATTGGGTGGCATTCTAAGGTGAAAAACATAATATTTTCCCAGCTAAGACTCATTTCAAAAAAAAATTGTGGCTCGTCGAAATGATATTTCCTTAGTTGTCTTAGCTTGTGAACTCATGCAGATTGAATATCAGATTAAAATCCCTTTTAATGCTCTAAATTTTATTATTTACAAGAAGGGCATGAGAGACATGTGCAAAATCTATTTTTTTTATTCTTCCAACCCTTCACCTTTTTCATAATTGATGGTGAGTTTAAACAGAAGCCTTCCCAAATGAAAGCTGCCAATTTTAGCCTGAATACTGAAGAGTTGACCCTGTCAGTGATTTCCTTGGTGGATGAAAATGGCTTTGGGGAAGACTATCTATTGCTTCATAAAGATTGTTTGATTGGTGAAGATATTATGTGGGGCCCTAGGAAGAAGGGTGAACCAGGGAACTATGAGAACCTTAAGCAAAATGAAGAATTGTAGGGTCTATTTGACAGGGCAAGATTTACCCCCTTTGTTGAAGCCATAGAGGGATATAATGAAAGCCTTGGCTATAAGTTTGCAAATTTTTGGAGTGATGGAGAAGTTAATATTGGTGGGTTACATTTTCCTATAATAGCTAAGTTTATTGCTCAAACCATGGACTTGTAGTACAAAGGAAAAAAGAGTGATAGGAAGAGAACTAGAAATTATTAGGTGTTCATTGACAAGTTCTTCAAGGCTAAGGAGAAACCCAAAATATTTTAGAATGGGTACTCAATATTGAAGTTGTCAACTCCTTATCACAATTTGTAAGTCTATTTATTATGAAATACTTTACTCTCAAAGGGCATTTTTTGTCTATTACTAGTTATCATTTCCCTATCTTAAACCAAGTTCATCATTTGGAAAAGATTGATCTCCCCTTCTTGTTCTCCTCTCTTCAACAAAGTATGGAGAATGGTGCTAATCCCCCATTACACCAAGGGATTAGTAGGGCTATATATAAATATTCCTTAGCTACTACTCCACAAAGAAACCCTATTGTTAATCTCCTTGAGGTTACCTAGACCCCTAAAAGATATATTCATATTGAGTTAATTGAAAACAAGCACCATTCTCTTGAGAAAGTGTCTAAGTCAAGAAAGAATAAATACCCTTATCCTCCAATTTTTGAACATTCCCTAGAGGATCTCTTAAAAATTACCATGGAAAAAATAAATTCCTCCCCCCTTTCCTATGGTTTGATTAAATTTCAGAAGGTGTAGCCTAAAGAAACAAAACAAAAAGGTACCACAATAACTATTTTTGATGATAAGGACACCAACCCCATTTGTGTCTCGATCCCTCTTGGTGGAAGAAGGTTGATTGACTTGCAAAAGATTCCTTCAAAGGGAAAGAGGTAGACAAAAAAAGGTAAAAATGTTGCTAAGGGGGAATGTCTTGACTCTTCTAAAGAGGAGTATGTTCCTAATAGCCTGGTATAAATTGAGATGTCAGAGGAAGCAGGATGTTTCAGACTGTGAAGAGGAGTCCAAGAGAGTCAAGAACAAGAAGGGGAAAAATGAGCTAGAAGAATACAATGAGGATGGTGAAGGAAAAGAGTCTGAATAAGAAGACAAAATGGAGGATAATAATGAAAACCGTATTGTTATGGAAGAGCAAGAAATTCATATTCATCAGCCCCAAATTTAGGAAAGTCCTAAGGATGGGGATTATAAAAACTTAAACCCAAAAATTGAAGCTCTCAGTGCCTAGGTGGAACAAATTGAAAGACAATTTAAAGAGGTTGATAGTTCCAAGAGGCTCTAGATCATGGAAGGTTCCATAAAAAAAAATTTCATGGTGGTGGATGGAATTATGAAGAGAGCAATTATGGGAACTTTTTTGGGACAAGGAAAACTCTAGAAACAATAGAAGAAAAAGGGGTGAAGGAATGAAGTTGACAAGTCCGAGAATAGGGAACACAAGGACAACTGGTCTGATGCGATGGAAGAAATCCAAGAGAATTGAAGTCTTATTGAATATTCCTAACTTGTGACCTTTTCATGATGTGGCTATGGACATGTTTATCAAGCAATATTTCCTTTTTTGTATGGTCTATAGTTATACTGTTAATGACTTAGATATTTATGTGGATGTGATTTATTAATTCAAAATATTTTAATCTAAATTTATGGTTATTTATCATTTTCCTTTTTTAAAATTATAGATATTTATGTGGATGTGATTTATTACTTCAAAATATTTTAATCTAAATTTTAAATAGATATAAAAATTATAAGAATAATTCAAAATCTATATTTTTTAAGACAAAATTTTATTACTTGTCTTCAACTCAATGTTTTGATTAAAACAATTTTTTAACTAATTAAAAATATTGTATAAAGTACTTATAATTTTAAATACAACTCCTATAACTTTGGGCAACAATAAGATGATTTTGTAAGGAAGCTAAGGTAGTAGAAAAAATTTCTACACTAAGCTTGAGAAGAGGATAATGCAAAACTTTACAGATCTTTTTAATAGTTACATAAAATTAAACAAAAATAAACATAAATATCATGCATACCACAACACAGTGATTTATGTGGGGAAAACCATTTTGGGAAAAAAACCCCACACTCCAAAATCCGCCCACTATATTATTCAAAAATCACAAATATTATAATATACTTGCAGAGCAAGATTCTCATAGGAGTATCAACAACCAGAGATCTAGAGGCAACATGAGTACTATCAAACTCTCAAAATACATTATAAAACACAATTGTAGCACAACACCCTCATAAAATAGGGTTTCCTTCTAGGGAAATGCAAGCCAACAAAATATCTACCATTAGATATGAGACCTAATGATAAATGGTCCAAATTTACAATAATAAAATATAAATAAAATTTAGCTTTCAGGGCACTACTTTCAAGCCCCTATCAAGCGTGCAGCCCTCAGATCCCTTGCAGGGGGTACCCCCCATTGCCCCCCCCCCGTTCTTACCTATCAAAAATACCTTATGTAATTGCAAGGTTGAGACACATTTTCCCAATGTATTTTAATTGACACATGTCCCTAAAATATAGGACATATCTATTATATTTAGCAATTCTATTATGGTTTATTTAATATAACTATTATTTAACAAATGTTATTTATAAAATACAATTTTAATTTTTACTACACAATTTATATTTTTAATAAAATAAGTGATTTATTAATATAAAGTGTACCAAGGAAGTGATGTCATTGATACTTTCCCTTCTCCTAAGAATGTGTACTATGAAGCTCTCGGGTTAAAGGATAAAATTGGGACTTGGGTGAGGAATTTGGGAAGTAATGCCAAGGGTAAGAAATTTTGGAAAAGGAAAATCAAGAGAATGGAGGGAAAGTCTAAAAATATTTTCCCTTGGTAGGAGTATGAAGAAGAAGTCAATAAAATTAGAAAAATGAAGGATACTGTAGGGCCATGCATGGAAAATTCCTTCAGGTCAATAGATCTTCAAGGTTGGTAAGAGCCTAACCAAGTGACTATAAAGATATTGATATCTCTAGTGAGTCTAGGGATAAGAAACAAGACAAGGAGATATTAGAGGGTAATTTAGAGAGAAAGTATTTTGAGGATATAACTCCTAAGCACGCCCCCATAAAATATGAGAGAAATAGTCTCTTTGAGAAGATGAATGCACTAGATTTTGATGATGATTCTATTGACTCCCCTATAGGTGATGTTAACAAGGATGCTCTATAGGTCAAATATGAACTTTGCTTGTAGAATAATACTAAAATTGAGGATATGAGTGTTAATATACTAGACATCCAGAGAATAATATGAGTGAAATGATAAGGACCAATAATAAAAGTATGAAAACCTTGGCCAGTTTCCTTTATATTTTATAAAATATTGCATGAAAAAAGTTGGGGCTAGACACTATCAATGTGGAGCATTACAACCAAATGATCAAAGCTATTAAATATTCCTCATAATTGTCTCTTAGGTTTTATCTATCTAAATTTGACCTTTTGTCATTATTTTTGTTCAACTATCTATGTATTATTTAGCCATTATTTGTGACTTATGAGGGCCTATTTATTATGTTAAAAAAAAATATGTTTGTAAGGGTCAAGATCCAAGTTTTTGTTGCAAGTATGAGCATATTTGGTGGTGTTGTCATTAATGTTTCTATTGATGTCAACACAGTTTAGTATGTTGTAGATTGTGAATGTATAGTTGAGAAATTCTTGAGATGTTGTGAGTACATGGAGCTATCCTTATGATGTTTTAGATGTGCTGAAATGATGGGTTGCCAAGTGCTTTTGAGAAAATTAATAAAGAGTGAAGTTAGAGTTATGTATGTGTTCAGAATGTGCTCTGGTATGTGCTTCACATTTCTCTTGTGTTGATCCTATGCTTGTGAAAATATGAAGGGTTGTTTTTTGATGATCTAAGGGTGATATCTACTAATTTGTAGCTTCTAGTTTGATGAAGCATGAAAGTTGTGTTCACCGGTGTGTGAACCGTTCTGGCAAAGTTAGCTTTCTGTGACTAGAAGAAATTTTTTTGCTCCACAGTCCTCCACTATTCTACTTCAGATCTTGTAGATCTAGAATGTGTATTATAATGGTTTTCTCTTGGTTTTGGAAAATATGTGTGTGGTTTGGTGATCCGAAAGTCAAGTTTCAGAGTTGATGTATGTGTTTGCACAGTCCAGATGGACTGATGGAAGGAGTTCGGTGTTCAAAGATTGTTGCACTTGTTGCAGATGTATTTGAAGGAACCTAAGATGTGTTCTCATGCATAATGAAGTTTTTTACATCATCCATGTGCTATCTTCTTGTTGGGAAGTGTGTACATCAATGTTCATTTGTGTTTTTATTAGGTTTGTTCGACTTGGTGTTTACACTTCATTTTAAGAATTAAATTTAATTAAGGAAGCATGTGGTTGATTCGAGACATTACTTTTTGGTCTTGGTTTTTTATTGGTCCATTTTCATTCCTTTCCACCATGGGAATGTTGAGTTTTTCACCTAATTTGAATTTATGAAATGATGCATATGTGGCCGACCTTGGAGAAAGTTTCTAAAGTTGAAGATGGTATAAATGCAAGTTGAATTGCGAAGAATTGAATGATGATGAAAATAAACTAAGACACAAATTAAAAGAGTAGAAGTGTGCAAAAGTGATTTGAGGCAGCAATACTTCATTGTGTCATATTCCTGAAGGTAGTGAGCTAAAGGCTTTCACAATCTTCTGATCAAGGCTGTGGATATGTGTTAATTGTTGTGGTGGATCTTTTGTATTAGTAGGTAGTGAGCCTCCCTATTGGATAGTGAGTCCATTCTGTAGGTAGTGAGCCTTTGTATAAGGATAGTAAGTCCTCTTTTGGGAAGTGAGCCTTTGTAATCAGTTTTGCTATCTCTTTATATTGTGAGTTAATCCTCACCATGGTTTTTCCCTCATTAGGTTTTCCATATAAAATATGGTGTTCATTGTGTTGATTTTACTTTTTTTTATTTACATTTCATGTTCATACCTAATAACAGAACAGTGTGGTTGGGTATTTGCAAGATCATCATGGAAAAAACAAGCCCTTAAGTGGAAATTTTTTTAGAAAAATCAAAGTTAGGCAACTTGACATAAAAATTTGAATAAGTTATCTATATTATTTCAAAAATATGTAAGAATAGAATCTGTAGAAAATTGAATGTATTTTCTAAACTACTAGGTTTATTTAAAAAAAAAAATCTATTTCAGTGAAAATTTGAAATTTCAATGTAGTAGTACTTAAATTTCAGGGAAAAAAATAAGTAGGTGTCTATCTAACCACCCTAACCACAATAAAATGATAATATTTTTTATAATATTTTAGATATAAGTAGAGGGAATCATGTCCCAATGTGATGCATATTTTCTGTAATTTTTTCCAAGTAAATAATTAATTATGATTTTTTATTACAACTTTTAAAAAATATAAAACTCATATGTCCTAATTACCTTAACTTGGTCAAAAATTCATGAATTTTTTTTTTTAATCCGATAGTATGTAGCATAGAATGTGATGCATGTTTTGGATTAAAAATGTGATACCATTTGAAAGCTATAGATTTTTCAATCAACCTATCAATCGGACTTTAGTCATAATTCAAATAAAAATGAATAATAATTATTTATTAAATTCAAAGTAAAGCATAATTTATATTGGTGAAAAGCTAAGAAAATCTTTAAAACCCTTTTTGTTTCATCAATTTTGGGTAAAAAAAATTCGCCAGCCACATACACTACACATACCGATCATATCACCACTTTTTGGCCCATCATGATCCCGCACATACCTAGTTGTGAAGCTAATACATATTTAAAGTTTTGAATTTGAATTTGGTGACAACTAATTCACCCCCCTCTCAGTTGTTCTACGCCTGTTAACAATTGGTATCAAAGCTTTGGTTCCTTGGTGTACACCTTAACCACTTAAGGAATATATGAAGGCGTATAAGTTGATGATCCATATGTTCGATGGTTTTGATTACAATGACTGGAAAGCATAGATGAGAGGATATATTATCTCTCTTGGTTTCAAGACATGGAAGGCTATTGAGATGAATTATATATTCCTGATGGGTGGTCTTATTACTGCAAATGAGATTTATGCTTATGAGGAGAATGAGAAGGTGAGGTATGCTATTTTCAATGCTTTATCTAAAATTGAGCAAACTAAGGTTCTTTATTTAGGCACTGCTCATGAAGTTTGGAAGAAGTTGGAAGAACTATATGAAGGAAATGAAAGAGTAAAGTTGACAAAGAAGCTGGCGACAAAGCACATATATGAGAATTTGAAAAATGGAAGAAGGTGAATATTTTACAAGTTATTTCCAAAGGGTTGAACTTGCAATAAATGAAGTTAGGAATCAAGGGGGAAACCTGACCAATGAAGATATAATTGAGAAGATTTTGATCACCCTACTATATTGCTATAGTGATAAGATCTCAGTTATTGAAGAGATGTATGATCCTAAGAAGTATACTAAAGAACAATTATTCAACACCTTGACAACATTTCAGATGAGAAAGTTTGGAAAGAAAGAAGAAAAGACAGAAACAACATTTAAGGAAATGAAGATTGAAGATGATTTGGATAGTGATGGTTCTGATGAGCTGGAAGTGAATTTCACCAGAAAGTTGAAGAAAGGTACTAATAAGTATAAAGGTATGTTTCCCTCTAAATGTTTCAGTTATGGTAATATTGGTCATTATGCTTCAAGATGTCTGAAGAGAGTTGTACATAAGAAGAACAAGGATTATAAAGATAAAGATAGAAAGGATAAGAAATATAAGTTGTATTATGTTAAAGAAGAAGTTAGAATCTCTGATGATGAATCTGATTATGAGGGTGATGATAGTGAATGCTTACTTTTAGCTTTGGAGAATAAATCTATGTCTTCTAACCCTGTAAAATGTGCAAGGAAGAATGTTTCAAAAAACAAGAAGAATGGGATGGAAGGTATTGTGGTAACCGCCTTTCATGCTAAGCAGGATGAAGATTACTGGGTGATTGATAGTGGATTTTCTAATCACATGACCAGTGATAAAAGGAAGATTACTAAACTTGAAAAGTATGATGGAGGCTTGGTCATGTTTGGTGATGATTCAGGAGCAAACATTATTGGGAAAGGTACAAGTAGTTTTGATGAAATACACAACACTGATGGTGTATATTATGTAAAGGTTCTGAGGCATAACCTTTTGAGTGTTGGAAAAATGTGTAGCAGAGGTTTTAAACTTGTGTTTCAGAATAATACCTATGAGATCAGAGAAAGATTTGGAGATATGGTTGTTGTCAGAAGAAGAACTCATGGAAACATCTATCAACTTAAAGGTGTGGATGGCCAGTACCTTGTATCTCAAATCAATGAAAGTTGGTTATG
Source organism: Sequoia sempervirens (assembly GCA_007258455.2). Taxonomy (NCBI): domain Eukaryota; kingdom Viridiplantae; phylum Streptophyta; class Pinopsida; order Cupressales; family Cupressaceae; genus Sequoia; species Sequoia sempervirens. The sequence goes on from VDFB02086081.1 coordinate 301,661, forward strand.
GAACCAGAGAATGGGACATATAAACTTTGATAATCTAGTCAAAATTAGTTCAAGAGATGTTATCTGAGGTCTACCTAGATCACAAAGCCTGCTAATACTATTTGTAGAAGTTGTCAGTTAGGGAAAAAGATAAGTTGCAACTTTAAGGGAAAAGAGCAATCTACTACCAAAATGCTAGAGTTAATTCATACTGACCTCTATGGTCTAACTAGAATAGGAATTTTGAATGGTGATAGGTATTTCATGCTCCTTATTGAAGATTATTCTCGAATGACATGGGTTGATTTTCTTAGAGAGAAGACTCATGCTCTAGATAGGTTTAAAGTGTTCAAAGCAAGAGTGGAAAATGAAGTGAATTTGAGAATCAAATGTTTGAGATCTAATAGAGGTGGAGAATTCAATTCTGGTGATTTTAATACATTTTGTGAACATGGCATAAAAAAGATGGTTTTCTACTCCAAGAACCCCTCAGCAGAATGGGGTAGTTGAGAGGAAAAATTGGATGGTACAGGAAGTTGCAAGAACCATGATGAAAGAATCAAATGTACCGAATGTGTATTGGAGAGAGGTAATACACACTATTGTTTATGTTCTTAATAGAGTTTAGACGCAACAACACAAATACTCCTTTTGAGTTATGGACTGGTAAGACTCCTACTATGAAGTACTTCAAGGTATTTGGAAGTAAATGTTACATTAAAATAGATGATGAAAATATTGGGAAGTTTGATGCTAGATGTGA
>VDFB02086081.1:302502-343006 GCA_007258455.2 Sequoia sempervirens
TGCCAACCTAATTTGAATTTGTAAAATGAAGAGTGTGTAGTCGACCTTGGAGAAAGTTTCTAAGGTTGAAGATGGTATAAATATAAGACAAGATGTTAAGGATTGCATGCCAAAAATATGAGAATCAAGGTAGATGTGAGAAATTGTGTGAAAGTGTATTGAGGCAGAGAGGAATTCAATGTGTTAGACTCTTGAAAGCAGTGAGCCGATGGTGTCTCCAACTCTCTGATCAAGGTTGCAGATGTGTGCAAGTTGTTGTGGTGGATCTTCTATTGCATTGAGATAATGTTCTTTGTGTAGCATTCATCTTTCTATCTTTCTTTATTTGTAGGCAATGAGCCTCCCATTTGGACAGTGAATCCTATCTGGATAGAGAGTACTATCTAGACAATGAGTCCTATCTTGGGCAGTGAGCCTCTTTGTAAACAATTTTATAATTTCTCTTATATTATAAGTTAATCCTCACCATGGTTTTTCCTTTATTGGGTTTTCCACATAAATCTGGTGTTTCTTATGTTTGCTTTCTTTTATCTGCACTTCACGCTCATACTTAATAATAGATTAAAGTGGATGTGGAATTATTTAAGATATATGGTGAATGTGATTAGATACAACTAATTCACCCCCATCTCAGTTTTCTTGTTCATTTTAACAACCCCCACTAAAAATAATACACAAAAATCACAGCCAATACCCCCAATACTTACAATATGGTGCAACATAAAAATGCATCTACACATATTGAAATTCTAGGTGGGTATGCTTAAAATTTGCTAAAGATAGACCCCCATACTTGCACAAATATTCTCCAAGGGCTTGAGATGGGGTCTTGAGCCCTTGCTTCTACTCCAAAAATCATTTTTCCTCCATGAAAACCCTAAATGAAGGTCTTCAAACATACCATAAATCTGAAATGGCAATATGATTCTATGCCTTCCCACCTCCATCACTTGGAAAAATTCCCATGCCTAGCAACTACTTTCTCTATTTCCTTTCTCTTTCTTTTCCCCCTTTTCTCCCCAAGCTCACATCATCCTTCCTCTAGAAGAAAAAATAACTCCACTCCTATTTTCTTCATTGACAAGCTACCTCTCCTCAAGCCCAACACCACTGTCCACATTCAATCCTCTAAAAGAGTGTACTTGTAGCTAACACTCCATTTTTTGTGCCAATTTATTCACTTAACTTAGAGTTCCATTATTTTTCCACCCTACAAATATCAATATCCAATCTTTAAACTTTTCTCGTTGATCTTCTAACACCACACCATGATTAGATGGTTATTACTCAACTATCATGACATTTAAATTGTCACCATTAGATTAGAAAAGCTTTAAATGTTGGCTATAGATCTTCACCTAAAACTATGTTGTTGATCCTATCATTATGCTGACGTCACCTTATTAGAATGATTCACAACATGGCATGAATTAGTTGTGCAATCAATTATTTCCAAGTGGTGCTTCCTCGTGATTATGTGTTGGTCAGCCCTGGTCAACACAAGCATTCTTCAAAATGGTGGAATTATTCCTTCATGCTTTTTGGGGTTGGGGATCGCTAATCCCTCTTACCTCCGTCTTGAAGTTCTTAGAAGAGCTTAACAAGAAATTATGAACACATATGTCTGAAGCTCTTTTATGCCTATTGAGATTCAGCCATCGGCCTTACCCTTTACCTTCTACCTCATGATTGAAATGATTTGAAGTACTCAAGGAACAAGACCAAACTGTGATGTTTGATCCTCTTTATGCCTGTCAAGGTTTGACCATTGGCCTTACCCTTTATCATTTTCCTTCCTTTACACCATCGCAAACCAACACACTAACCTCTAAAACACTGAAGTGAAAACTCTGAAACATACACGAGTTTGTCAGATGTCAGGATTCTCTCTTCTCCCTTATTTCTTAGCTACCTTTTTGTTAAGATGTTATCCAACCAATAAACCCACGATGTCCAAAATAATCCCAAGCATTGAAAGACTTAACCCTTTTGGGTATCAAACTTAAGACATTCTTCTTAGTGCATACTAACAAAATGATAAGGCATAGGCCTTACGACTGAATACTTGAACACCAAAGCCATTTCAGGTGTTGGGATTTAGGGTTACCTCTTACTCTTTCCTTTGTTTCATGTTAAGGCATAAGCCTTCCTACCAAACTATGATTCTTGAACATTTCCTTCACAAGCTTTAACCCTTCCGCGTGTCAGCCTTCGAGCTTTCTTCTTATTTCATGCTTGCCAAACTGTTAAGGCATAAACCTCAAATTTGACCTGTGAACACCAAAACTATTTTGGGTGTCGAGGTTCGAGGTTTCACCTTTCCCCTTCCTTTATTTCATGTTAAGGAAAGGCCTTAACACCAATTGTGAACACCGAGACCATTTTGGGTGTCAAGGTTTGGGGTTTCATTATACCCCTTTTTAACATTCCCGGTAAGGCCTAAACCTTAACACCAATGCACGTGCTCTGACACCATTTCAGGTGTTAGGGTTCAATTTTTCCTTATACTTCATACTTAACATTTTGTTAAATCCCTTAAGGCTGAAGTTTGGTCCCTAAACCCTTTTTTGGTTATCAACATTCATATTTTTTTCTTTCCACATCCTTGTATTTATGTTAATCCTTAACGTTGAAGCCTGATGCCTAACACCCTTTCAAAATTTACTTCCACTTACTTCATACTTATCATTATGTTAAGGAATAAGCATTAGGGTCGATCTTTGACGCTCGATAGGTAAGACCTAAGCCTTAACTTCAATGTCTCACTCTATCTCAAACTTAACCCATTCCTTCTTCATTTCTTTGAGGTATTCAATATAAGGTATGACTAAATCCAGAATTTCAAATACTTTTGAACTTAGCTCAAAAATCCTTTATTTATTTAAGGCATTTGGTATAAGGTATGATCAAATCTTGAAGTTTGATCTCTTGCAATAGAGGGGTATGTGTAGGATCATCATGGAAATAGCAGGTCCATAAGTGGTGAAAAATTCAGAAAAAATCAGAGTTAGGCAACTTGACGTAAAAAATTGAATAATTTATCTATATTATTTCAAAAATATGTAAGAATAGAATCTATAGAGAATTGAATGTAGTTTCTAAACTACTAGGTTTATTTTTTTTTTAAATCTATCTAGTGAAAATTTGAAATTTCAATGCAATATTACTTAAATTTCAAGGAAAAAATAAGAAGTAGATGTTTGTCTGACCACCCTAAACACAATAAAATGATAATATTTTTGTATAAGATTTTATATATAAGTAGAGGACTTATGTCTTGATGTGATGCATATTTTTTTGTAATTTTTTTCCAAGTAAATAATTAATTATGAATTTTTATTACAACTTTTAAAAAATATAAAAATTTGTATGTCTCACCACCTTAACTTGGTCAAAACTTCATGAATTTTTTTTAAATCCTATAGTATGCAAAGCATAGAATGTGAGACATGTTTAGGATTCAAAATGTGATACCATGAAAACTATAAATATTTTTCAATCAACCTATCAATCAAAACTTTAGTCATAATTCAAATAGAAAATGAATAATAATAATTTATTAAATTCAAAGTAAAGAATAATTTATATTGGTGGAACACTGAGAATCTTCTTTAAAAACCCTTTTCATTTCATCAATCTTGGGTTAAAAAAAAGTCGTCAGCCACATACCCTACACATACCCATCATATCACCACTTTTTGGCCCATCATGATCCTGCACATACCCAGAGAGTAAGCCTCAAGCTTGAAGTCCGAAGCCCAATTGGACTTAGCTGAAAATGACTAACTCTTTTCTCTTTAGCAAGTGATACTAGGTAATCTTGAGGCCCGATGCTCGAACTTTTACAATTCTTCAAGCCTTTCTTAATGACACCGTAGGCCAATTATTCCTTCTCCCTAACATCCTTATGAAGCCATTTTGACCTTTAAAAAAAATCCTCATCTGATATCACTCATATCTCCTTCTGACCTTAATGATGTGCCCCTTTTGACCTCAATGAAAATTAGATTGCCAACATGCTATTAATCTAATTAAATCTAGGTTCAATTCTCCTTATCAAATTAATTCTTTATTAACATCTCCCCCTATAAGTAAAGGTATGATGTTCTAATTTAGGTGTAGATCATAATTCAATGATATGTCAGAACCTTAATAGTATTAAAGACTCTAAGACTCTTCATCCTCCCTTATTTACTTACTATGAGGAACCTCAAGTAAATACTATAGGGGAAATCCAAAATTAACGTGAGTTAAATGATCAAAAGTAAATGTTACTACAAGTGGACCTTAGCAACACATTATAGCATGATAAATTATAATATCAATCAATGCAGATTTAGTCATATATCTTAATAAAAGCATTCACATAAGAATTTAACTAATATACTCTTAGAGTTAGATGACTAAAAGTACAGTGGAACTCAAACACAATTGGATCTTGTATCATCTAAATGATGCACTCTTAATCTACACAACAGAGTGGCATAAGTTTAGGATAAAAGGGGTTGTGACTATGATATAAAGGGATGGGCCTTACATACTTCCCCCTTGTATAGACTTCCTCCTGGAAGTCTTTTGGGTTTGTAACTTAACATTATTATAGCAACACACGAGAATTTGATTAGCCATACTAATTATTCTACTTTCTTGATGAAAGGAATCAAACAGTAAACTAAGTACATGCATTAGAGACATCCCTTTCATGAATTTAACATTCAACTGTTATACATTGAAACATTTATCCCATATATTCTAATAAAAGGTTAACAACCATCCATGCAACTATAAAATGTTTCCCATGCAACCCACTTCAATTAAATTACAATAATATATCAACAAGTAAGAATCTTTTAATACACCTCAAAATCCCTTTTACCATAAAAATCACTCATGATGTAAAGGAAATATCTTTTCTCAAATGTCCAATCATGTCTCAAGAATTATTAGTTTCACATTTTTGTACAAAATTAAAATACGTATCTCTACTTGTATGCCGAAACTCTCAATAAAACGACCAACTTGAAAAAGGTTTTGAGTTTCTCAATTCATAAAAACATCCAAAACATACAATCATACTTTGAACAAGCACTAGATATTCATTCAACAAGTTCTCTATTATTTATTTGGACAAAAAAATAGATATCACAAAATGCTAGAACTATTCTAAACTATCACAAGCACACATGTATACTATAACCTACTTCCTCAATTAAAGGCATCATGGAAACATGCCTTGATGCTTTTAAAATTCAGTTGCATGGATTTCATAAATATAAGTTTGAGTTAAATATAAGTTTCAATTGTAATAATTCAGTCAGATCAAAGTTCTTTAAATATAATTTGAAAGGGATCCAATTGTGTAATGTAGGGGTTTCTTTGGTATGGGTCGTAAGTGTATATCATTTGGATGATTAACATATACATTGTAGCAAAATAGAAAGGAAATGGGAATTATTTATGTTTCGACTGTACTGATGCATCCATCATGCAAGTGTCAGCAATATGTCATCACTTGTTTTATTTCTAACATGGTTTATTTTGTAGGTACATTGTCATTCATAAAATGGAGCGTTCCTAGTACATTTCATCGTAAATCTAATGAATGTTAATAATGGTTATAATAATCATTCCCTTTAGATCATGCCAAGGAGACCTGTGGATAAATTTGGAGGTCAGGAAAATAGTTTAGCTATACATGGCTTAAGCAATGTGGTTATATGCCAATTTTGGAAAAGTTGGCATTGATTGGTGGAGAGCAAGTTGGATTGCAAGCTCCTCATTTTTTGTGCAGAGTGTACATTATAGCCTAATCATCCATTATGGGATAGTAAGGGTATATCTCGAGCGCATGCCAAACTAGATTACCTTGCTATTTGAGAAGACAACAACAATTAGGTGGTTGTTCCTAGTTGTTTCAATTTTATTACACCTATGTGAAGGAAGCATTTAAACATTAATTGAGGAAGGCCTTGCATTAATCAGCATCTTGTATTGCCTAGAGTTGTGTTCAGGTTTGTTGGTGCAAGGTTTTCCAAAAAAATTGCATTGGTGTAGCCTGTATGTATCGACAAGTTTCTTCAAGTGCTAGAGAGGTGAGGGTGGAGCCAAGGAATTGTAAAGCTTGTCAAAAATTTATGATGGAGTACTTTTTGCGTAACTATAGATCGGATATCCTGGTAAATGACTTGGAATTTCCATTCATAGAGCAAATAGAGGATGCAAAATTTTAACTCATTTTTAGAGGTCATTATACTTAATTCAAGAAATACATCAAAATGGTCATAGGTGAGGAAATTCTTGAACCAGAGGCAAGGTGGATTTTTTTCCCTTCACTACTTCTCTCTATTTTGCTTTAAATTTGCTTAACTTGCTCTAGTGTTTTCATTCAGTAAAGTTGATAACAAACAAGGTTGTTAAGGAAGAGTATTTGCAGATGATGTTATCTTAGAAGCATGTCAAAACTATGATTTATGGAGGGGAAAAGGGTCTTTCAGAGGTTTATTTCTTCGACATTTATTGTTGCACAAAAATTTCTATGTCTCAGTATATAGTGCAATCAAGAAATCCTTGGCGGTGAAGGATATGAGCAACTTGCAAGTAGCTTTGAATAGATTTGTAGGGGAGAATGAGTATTAATTATCCGAAATGATAAGGGTAAGGGTAAATGTAGTTATGGGGCTACTTATTCATGAACACCCTCCTCCATTGGTTGAAAACTCTGATAATTTACTCCCCCTATGCCATAATCTCATGGGTTTGAATCTGAATATCTTTCTGCCTATGCAATCTGATGTGGGTGATATGCACGAACAATAACAAACTATTGTGGGTAATTCTCAGGAGCAACAACAACCATATGTGGGAGATTTCTGCAAGCAACAAGGTGAAAATGGTGTTCCAGTGGACTAGATGGAGAAACATAATAGCTTTTTGTGTAATATTTGTAGAAAATTTATATGGTCTCAAATGTTTTGGCTTGCAAAGGAAAAATTTGGCCTATTAGAACATATTATATGCTTTTGGGTGTTCGACCAATATTTTGGCTAAGACTGGTTTTTGTATGAATTGGAGGAATAGGGGAAACTTGATACGGGTTGATGAGAGCCATAGAATTACAAAATTTTGTGTAATATTTATTATAAATATAAATATATATAGGCTTATAGCGTTTTATTGAAAAAAAATAGTTAAACTATTTTTAAATAACTATTGTAAAACAAGAAATTTAAATTTTAGAGATTTAGCAGCTTGGTGGCATCCATAACTTGAGCAAAATGGGAGTTGTAAGTCTATAATTATATTTGCGGTGACCTAATCCACAATTATTTTAGATATTATTTGGGGATTCCAAAGCTCTATAGTAGTGACAACTCAAAAATTCTTCTCTTCCTAGTGCATGTCCTATTTTTGCAAAGTTCATCTTTGACACATAATCAATGGCATTAAGATCATAAAAAACACAAGAAAATTAACAAGCATACATACATCAATATTGAACTAAAACTGCATAAAATTATTGAATAATATTGTTACATCAATCATGATTAAGGGAGTATGGGAGTGATGAATGGCTATAATAAATGGTAATTTGGTTCTAATGGAGATATAATTTTTTTGTATCTATCAATTAAATTTTGAAATTATAAATTTATTATCTCAAGCATCTATCTTCAATCATCTATTTGGACCAAGGGAAAAATTAAAAAAATGGTTGCATATATAAAATAATTAATGAACACTATTGGCTTGAGATGTATGCAAATGAATTAGTTGCATAAAGGAAAATGATGGGGAAGTTATATGATAATAACGAAATTTATTTTGAAAAATTATAACTTGTAAGTTAAGAACAATATCTATATCTATAATGGTGGATAGGGAGCTACTTGATATATTATGTGCTCTATACTAAAATCTAGTGTGGATGATGTAATATAGATTTCAATGTGAAACTAGTAGCAAATAAATAATAGACAATATTCTTGGATGGCATCTTGGATTTGTGAATTATGAACATGTTTATGACTAAGTCCAAAATCATGACTCATGATATCCAAATCATATTAGGAGAATAAATTCTAGCAATAAATCATAGATGTCAATTTAACTCTAAAATAGCCTCAATTTTGTTGTTCTACCTTATTTAAATAAGGAAAAAGTAATCATTGAGGAAACGGGAAAGGCTCTTATCAAACCATCTTAACTAGGAGGACTAGACCAAATAGTAGATTATGTATTCCCTAAACATAACTTCAATAACCCAAATGTAGCTTTATTTATAAATGATAGTGTAGTCGCAAGCATGTGGGTTCCATTCACTCTTGCATCTATTTAAAAAGAAAAGAAGGAAACAAGAAAGATAACACATCTAGCTACAAATTTCTTAAAAACATGACAAGAGTGGCCCTAGTGAATTTTTTGGAGTCGATTTTTTCTTTCATTAAAGATATCAATTGGCAATGGTCAAAATTAGCTTTACTTGATAGCAACTAGTCAATTTTATCTTCCTTTAGCCATAGTTGTTTTTTAATCTTTATGATCTTCAATAAATTTTGTATGCCTAATTAGAGGTTATACATATGGTAATGTAAATGGGTTTTCCCTAAGACAACCATTAATCTACCAAAACAATTATTAAATATATTCGTATTCATGTGTTAATAAGAAAGAAACATAATATAAATTTTAATTGATTATGACCTCATAATGACACAAAAATTAGTTTTGTTGGGGCATCTAAAGTAAACCTAGGTTATTCAAGCGTAGGTTTTTTTTTTCAAAGCAAGTGGGTAATGTTATGGTCATGGTAGGATCAAATAATTTCAAGAATAAAAAAAAATAATGAAGTGAAACTATAAGCTCTCTTAGTAGGTATAAAAATGATGTATCTATAAGACATAAGAATAATTGAAATAGAAGGAGACTCAAATATGGTGGTGCAAGAAATAAAAAAGAGATATTTCCCTAACTAACAACTAAAAGGAATCCTAGAAGAGATATTGAGGTGGTTAAAAACAAATAAATAATTCTCAATTAGAATTTCTATAGAGAAAAATAATAATGTAGTTGACTACTAACTAAATAGGGAGTGCTTCAAAATGTTTTCACTTTAATAGAAAGATAAAATATAAATGGTTGAGATAATTTACCAAATATGTTGAATCTTGATAGGCCCCCATAATCTTCTGAGGAGTAGTGATCATCATGCTTTTTTTAATTAAAAGGAAGATCTAAGGTATAACGGAATAGTGTTAAGATGACTTATTAAACATGTTATAACAATCATTTAATATATTCCCTAGGCCCAATTTAGAAATTGGTATTTGTGGATATCATGAGTCATATTAAATGGACTAATGTTATGTAGTTTGATTTCTATTTAGTGTGTTTGTAGCTTGCATATAAGTAGTGTGTTTAAATATAGGTGTTTTAATCACCTATAATGTGATGATTGGGTGAGGATTTGCTAGAGATTTAATCAAGTATGAGAAGTTTTTTAATCATACACTTAATATAATGTTTTGTTGCTCCTCTCCATAGTCTCTTAAGGTGATAAATGTTTTGTTGGGTCCAGATATAATTAATGATAATGACATTGTAAGGTGTAGGGGTTCCATAATGTAACTTTTAATAGAAGATAAGAGAGACCATCTAAAATCATTATATTAGGGCTTTCTTGGAATAACTGGTTATAAATATAGAATACAATGATGATGAGGTGTCAAAGGAGACAATGTTGTCTCAAAATAGGATTGTGTGGAGGGTGTTGAGGCATAAGGGATAGATATCTAGCTTCTTAATACAAGCATTCATGCCCTAATGGAGCATTTAAAATCTTTGAATTCTACTATAAAGTCTTAAACCTAGTGTTAAGAAAATTTATGGTCACTCATCATAATGGGGTTATTGAAGTTGATAGAAACTATAAACTATTAGTTCTATAAGATGAGAGAGTTTTTTTTCCTTGTAAATTAAAAGATACTAAAAGGTTTAAAATTTCTTGACTTAGATGATGTGTGTGGTCTTAAAATATTTCCTAAAGAATTCCTTAATGAGTTTGACTTAGGTGTAATACATTGTGTATAGGATAGATAGAAATATCCTCTATCAAGGTTTATTCTAAAAAGGTAGGGGTATCTAAAACATCTTAATGTTATGATAGTTTGGTGTCTTCTTTGGAAATTTTATTTTAGTATTTATATGTATCATATTTGTTCACTCAAGTGTAGCTATACCTTGTTTTATGGGTTATTTTATACTAGTTTCCATCTTTAGTTTTTATGATAGGTTTGTTGCTTAGATAGTTGGTTAGTATGCATTAGTTGTCATTTACCTCTTTTCGGTTATATATCCAATATGAAATGTTTTATTTTTATAGTATATTCTTATGTGAAGGGACAAGGCTCCATAATCTAATACTAATATTATATCTAAAATTAATTATAAAATATAAAAAAGAATTCTATAATTGTTAACATAATTCATATATATACATACATACATGCATATATATATAATTTTGAAGAGTAAGTTAATAAAGAACTCCTTATAAACTCCAACAAATGAAGTTGTTGAGGAAAATAGTATAAGTTTGTTAGAAAATTGCATATTTATGTAAAAAAAAAAAATTGATCAATAGGCATGTATCTATATTAAATTAAAGATAGAAATACATATTCACAAAAAAAAAGGTGGGTGGTAAAAAGGCACACCTTGAGAGTCATATGGGAAAAGCCCAAAAGTTCAGAGTCACATGGGTCGAGCCCAGAAAGCAAGAAACATTACAAACATAACAAAATAAAAGGTCGCCAAGTGGCCATAGTAGTGCTAGCAGAGGGTAGAGGGTCCCTATCATCCAATTTCTTCCCCCATACATTAATGAGGTCTAGAGTGACGTCAGGGGGAGACCAACCATCATCATCTTTCTCTTTATCTTTTTCCTCCTGTTGAGGTGAGATTGCTAAATCCAACCACAAGAACCATTTAGTAGTATCTGACCAACCAAAACTGCCACCAAAAGCATTACCAGAGGGCCACCTAGAGGGATTGTTGTCGCCCCCCACCGTCCCTCCAGAAGGCCACCCTAGGTTAGCCCGTAGAGGAGGAGAAGGCGACTGATAAGGAGGGAAAGAGCCACACTGAGGAGGACCCTAAAAGTAGTGGCCAGAGTCCCTGGTAGAGTCACTTTGTTGTCGGCCCCCTGAAGGCGACTGGACCTAGGAAGAAGTGGGCAAGGGAGGAACACCTGCCACAGTACAAGGGGCATTGACCCAGTGGTCCAAGAGCTCTTGGAGGAAAGCAACTTCAAGCACAACTTTGTTTTCTTGCACTTGAATCTACAAAAGAACATTAGAGAAAATCATTGCTTTAGAATATAAAGAAACAAATTTATCATTTTAGTTGTGTGAAAATATGCAAGCATTTCTATCTTTCCAAATATTGAAGAGGATATTCACCCTAAAAGTGTGCCAAATTTGAGTATACTTATTGGGAATCTTGGGAGAATCACCCAACAAAACCATATGCCAAGAAAAAGGCTCTAGCATGAACAACTGAAAGAAGTCATGAATCCAATTCCATAGCTATTGAGCTCTAGTGCAAAACTAGAAGAGGTGCTTAAAAGACTCAACCTACCCAAAAAAAGGGAAACAAGGGTCCTGGACCCCCAAGTGGACAATCTTAAACCCCACAAGTAAGCCTTGGAAAAGAATACACCAAGAAGGCAAATTTTCTCAACACTTGTAGACAAAATAGCATAAAATGTTTTCAACCAAATAGACACTAAAGATTGGAGATGCCATCTTTGGTTCAAAATTTCAATTATAGGAAAATGCGGTGATAGCCACTGATAACCAAGTCAAGGCTTATAGTTTCTAAATGGCGTACTTGGGTACCACTTCCAATCCTTCCACTAGGGCTTAGTGGCACAAATACCCACCTTATGCAACATTTCAGTTGGAATAGCATTCACCAGGTCGTCACAAGTTTGCTGGTCATGGTTTTGAAAACCATGTTGGGCATGGAAAGCCTCCCAAGGAAACATATGCATAGTGGGTCTATGTAATAAGTTCTTAAGGGTCGAGATACCTTCTTTAAAACCAAAGAGCCTTAAGCTAGGGAATATTGGCCAATGGTTGACCAACAATGGCAAACAAAGGAGACCACCACATGTTCTACTAGTTAAACGAGAGCCCATCATAAAATCCAAATCCAAACCAACGGATCCAAGGCTTAACCACCTCCTAGGCTCTCCAAATGGTCTTGGCAACAAAATTTCCCACAATTTGGACTAGTTCCCTCATGACCAGGAGGGTCTAAAAGCCAATTCCCTTCCAAGAAGGTATGTGCATAGGGAAGCCAGATTGAATACAATACCTAAGGAGAATTTTCTAGGCCTCATCACCAGTGAGCACTTTGATAATCCACTTGACACAAAGATAAATCCCTTACTACTAAGTGGAGAGAAGGCCAAGCCCACCAGAGTCTTTGGGAAGGTAGCATAACTCCCAAGCAACACAATGAAACCCTTTGTGAGTCTCAAAAGAGGCCCAGAGAAAATATCGTAGTAGCTTTTCAATTTTGGCATATGAGGCCTTTGAGGGGGGCCAGCAGGAAGAATAATAAACATGCGTGGCTACTAGCACCTTTGCAAAAATTTGGAATTTACTAGCCAGAGAGAGTGGCTTGGTAATCCAGAAAGCAAGTTTCTACTCAATCTTTGAAAGAACTATTTACCAAAGATCAATGAAAGAAGCCTAAAAGGAAAAAGGGATGCCAAAAAATTGAAATATTTCACCAAGAGAAATCCACTTCCAGCCATAATGTTGAATCCAATGAGGACTGAGCAAAATGGACTGATGGTAGCACAGGGTTTTGTGCCACTGGATGGTGGAATTAGAAGTCAAACAGAAAGTCTCAAGGCAATCAAGAGTAGCTTTGACATTTTTTCCTCTTCCAAGAGTGAGAAAAGAATCATCGATGAAATGGCCATTGACCAGCTGGGTTGGTGAATTAGGCAAAGAGATACCACAAACTCGCCTCTAAGAAACAACCAGTAAATATCCAAACCCCTTAGCAACAAGCACATAAAGCAAGGGGGAAAGCAGGAAACCCTAGTGAATGGAACGAAACAAACCAAAGGAGGGGGACTAGAAGCCATTAATGGTGATACAAGTGAAGGAATTAGAGAAAAAAATTTGCACAACCTAAATGAATAGAGCACCAAAACCCAGGGCATACAACATGGAAAGTATGGAAGGTGATTCAATGCAATCATAAGATTTAGCAAAATCAATTTTAATAAAGATGGCTTTTTGATTGGAGAGTCTTTCCCATTCCATACCTTCCCAGGTGGAAATAATGTTATCTAATATGAACCTAGATTTAATAACCTTCACTAACACTAACAAGAACTATAGTACCCCTCCATTTATGCTTATGTTTTATGGTTACATGTTTTCATACTATTAGACTTTGGTACTTGGTTTGGATATTTTGATCACTAATTTTGAGCGACAGTGGATTTACTTTGTGAACATGATGATATAATGTATGGTGATTACTATTTTCTGATATGCTTTGTTATAGCGTAGATGTTTTCCTTCAGATGATTATTGTTATATGCATGTTATGATGGACTAACAGTTATTTAATCTGTCAGTCTGATGTGATGTGTATTGGTGTGGAGAACAAAATCGCATCACTCGCTTGCGAGTGCCCTATGATGTCTGTGATTTTCTCTACACAGTGTGCCTGTACAATGGTTTATATATATATATGCATATTATTGCTTGGTTGCAGGATTGCAAGTACATGACACCGACTCCACCTGGTTACTCAGGTCTGAGCGTGTCAAGACTCAACAGATATGTTGATTGGAAGGTAGTAGTTTGGTTCATCCTAGTCTAGTCTATATCCCGGTCATAGTACATTGTCTGTTTTAGTTCAGAGTCATAGGTTGTCTTGTATTTTTCTGTTTGGTTTAATTGCTTGAAAGAAAAAAAAATGTCAATTTTAATAATAGTTTATTATGTTTTAATTTACTGTTATTTAAATTAATTTTTAAATGTTGGAGAAATTAGTTTTGCATGTTATTTAATTAATTAATTAGTTTGTTTGGTTAAACGGTTTGATCTTAAAAGATTAAATTTATTTAATTAAATTAAATTGTTTTAAATTGTGTGTAAATAAATTTAAATAAAATTTGAAATTTAAATATTATTTGTGGAAATGGCATTTTTAAATTATTAAATATTTTTTTGCATTTGAAAAATTGTTAATTTTAAATAAATTAATTAAATCATGCAAATCTTGAAAGGCAAGATTGCCGAGAAGTTGTTGGGAAGATATTTTGTACTTCTTGACAAGTGTGCCTGTGCATTTATGAGTTTTGGTTGAGGTTGTTCACGGATATTATTTTGGATCTGGGAAAACACAGAGTTTTTTTTTATTCTATTGCTCTTCACAGGAAAAATATCAGTGCTTGGTTAAATTTCTGTATATGCTTTTGGATTGTTGGAAATTTGTGGAAGATCTTTAGTTTGTATTCTGGTTTGGGATTTGCTGTATGGAAAGAGTTTGGAAGGCTACGGGCAACAAAGGCTCTCATCACCAGACAGTCTTCTGAAGCAAAGGAAAAATAGGTATTTTTCTTATGGTTTATAATTTATTTGTATTTAAAAGAAATGTTTGAGAAAAGAAAGTTACTTGTTATTAAGACCTCTGTATTTCATAGGAAAACCATTTACTGTTAATTTTTTGTAAGGGTTTATAGATTTCTTTTTAAAAAAACCTTTGTAGATTTCTTTCTGAAAACTTTCTTCTCTGTTGAATTAAAATTAGTGAAGGGAAATTATTATTTAAATGGGAAAGTAAATTTTGAAATCAAATGAAAAATTACCGTGCGTGTTTCTTTGAAAACCCCGATGAAAATTTTTACAGTTTCCCAACTTCCCTATTGAAAACCCTGTGAAAATTTATTTTATTTTCTTTATTGTAAATCCCTGTATGATTTTAATATATATATATATACACATATATATATACATGATTTTCTTCATATATAAATTTGATTGTGAAAAGGTTATTAAAAATTATGTATCTGGAAATCGCCGTACAGGCGAAATTGGTTATAGTATTTTCTTTTTAAAAAATTTAATTGTGTTTTATTTACGCAGTCGCCGTACGACGAATATTAAAAAGAAAAAATTAAAAAAAAATACAGTGTTGGGAAGGGCCGAAACCCTCCCCATTTCCCACAGTGGTGGGTGCAGCCTCCATGGCTGCGCACAGTAGCCGGTGGCTGTTGGGCGCAGCCCTGGCAAGGGTCACATCCTCCCCATAGGGAGGCCGCGGCTCACCCAGCTGCGTCCCCTTTTTGTATTAAGAGTTTATTTTTTTTTTAAATAAAAACTTTTGTATTGTGTATGAAATTTCAAATTATATTTTAATTTATATATATATATATGTATGAATATGTATATACATTAGTAGGTATAAATTAATAATGTTTTTTATATTAATATTTATATATAAACATATATGTATATATGTTTGTATATATATATTTGAGAGTCTTGTGATTTATTAATTTAGAAAATAATTTTGATATTTTAAATTGCATGTAAATTTCAAAATTAAATATTTCTTATATAGTAAGATTGGAAGAGAATATTTAGTATGTTTATATATTTGTAAAATCAAGAAAGTTAAATTAGAATAAAATGATGCAATTTTCTTTGATGTATGAGAAATAAATTATGAACAAGTTGACTTATTTCTTGTTATTTTTGAATGTTTGGAATGGATTTAGTAAATCCAAATGATAGACGAGAATTTGCTTTAAGTTGTTTTAAATTTTTATTGGGCAAATGGGGATAATTTTTATGTGATTTCAAGTCTTCCAGTTGTAGTCTCTTCAAGGGATTTAAATTTTACCATGGATTCATGTGTTTGAATAAACTAGGGTAGTGCACTTGATTTTTGTGAACAGATTGTGATGTCCATTGTGGTGTATCTGGTAATATATGTTGAATTTTGTGCACTTTGTTTACCCTAGATAGAAAACTTAGTAATCCTTGTTATGTTTAGGGGAGTGGCTCTGTGTGAGGGCCGACACAAAAAGTGGTGTCAGGGTAACTTACAAAGAGTTAGTAAGTTAGTGATAACTAAACAACACAGTAGTTAGAATTAAAAATCTTTAACAAGATGTTTATGCCTCACTTAATAAATCTTGACCTAGTTCAGTCTTGAGTATAAGATGAGAAGGCCTGGAATGGAAAATCAATGTCTTATTTCTTCAAAAGACATTTGATTCCACAATAGTATGCAATAGGGGTCGGGTTTAGTAAGAGGTTACTAGGGTAACCCAAGTTGGGGGCCGGAACCTAGGAAGAAACACCAGGGTAACCTTTGCAACATTGTGATGACACTCCACCTAAAGTAACAGTCTACCTTGTGTATGTAGTACATTCAATTGTCTTAAATCTGGAAGCAATGTAACCATCAGTTAGTTGTGTACTAGTGTCTAGGGTTAGTAGATTATGTCTAGGTAACCATATTACTATCTCCTAGCACGAGGGGTGGACCTACGGGTACCACATGGTTGGGTGGAATGTGCACCTTACTCTGTTGGGTCCCTAGTTTATGATCATGGCAATGAGAGCTCCATGGATGGAGAGCTCGTACTTGGATATAGATGTACTTTCTTATTTCATTATTATAAAACTAATATTGTAACTTCCCTCAGTTGTTATGAGGTGAACATTGTAAAATGTAATTGTAATTATTGTTGATCTTCCTCATTAGATGAATGAGTATTGTAATATCATATCAAATGCAATGTAAGAAACATGTTTGTACTTTATACTATATTGAATGGAATTTCAAATGATGTGTAATGTTTACTTTCTAATGTTTATGTTAATTAAATATGTGCAATGCAAAATACTAAAGTCGTCTATGGAAAACTCAAGTAGTGTAATGTCGCATAACTTAATGAATGTATGCAACAAATTAACTTAATATTATTACTTTAAAAAAATATATATTTCACTATTATACACAATTGCAACATTCCTTAGGTTATTAAGACGGGGCATTACAAGAACTGTTGGGTTAGAACCAGTTGAAGGCATAATAAAACCAAGAAAATCGTAGTAAATTTGATCGTACACACAGTAAATGAGAAAATCATGCACCTAAGGCATGGTATGACACAAGAGGGGCCAAGAATGACCACAGACACAACAAACCCTAGCATAGCTCATTCACCTCCGCACCTATTGCTGCATCCTTTTAAAAATATATGTTAAAATTTGAAACTGTTACTTTGACAATTATTTCCAAACTAAAATAATAACATTATTACTAAATAAGTGAGTTGAAATTATCATAAAATAATAAAATATAAATATATATTTTTATAAATTTATTGGAATAAAGCTAATCAAATCCTTGCTAAACTTTAAGTGAAGAAAATAACTTAATCAATTAAAGTAGGAAAATTTAACAAAGTAAAAATACTTATAAAATTGAAGAGCTCAAAAACTTGGGAGATAGATCAAATCAAGCAAGAAGAGAAGATTTTATGAAACTATTTTTTAATGTATTCATCCATTTGATTAGTAAATTCAAATAAGAAGAATATGCTAAATCCTATCCACCTATTAGAATTATTATCCATTGAGGACAATATATTAGAAGTATTGAGATGTAATTATTTTTCTTTTTTATTTCAATGCAAGTAAAATTAATAATTAATTTATATTAGAGAAGTTTAAACCTTGTAAGAGAAAAAATCTTTCATAATTTTAAGAACATTTTGACCATTTAAAAATACTTCCCATATTATAAATCTATAATGTCCCATGAATTCCCACATTCTAAAAATGATATTTTGGATTTAGAGTCCATACAAATGGGGTTGTAATATTGGAGCTAGAAGCATCCTCCAATGGGTCTTAGTGTCGGATAAATAGGTGTCTTACACTTTGTAACCTAATATTTTATTTATTATTAAATTTATATTTAGTTATTAATCTCTAGTAGAAATGGCATCTAATTTAGAGGTGGAACTTTTTAGTGTGTAATGTAATATACGATTGTGTAATAATTTGTAAGAGAACCTTATGCATAAAGATGTATAAGAGAATATTATGATATTGTAAGATGCATAAGAGATCTTATAAATGATTCTATGACACATGTAAGAGAATGTAAGAAGAGATTTACATTAATGACCTTGAATTTTGACCAATTTTTGATGCATCATAGAACTTGAATGGAGATAATGGATCTAAAATAGAGCACCCAACTTCAAAAAGTGATTATGATAGCTTATGATAAATTTAAGAGAATATGCTAAAAATATCCTATGACCATCCTTTGGAAAATAGCCTTAGAATTTGTGCCATTAAATTTTATATCATTTTTTGGTCATATATTTGGCACTTGGTTTTGGTAAATCTCTCTTGGTTTTTGGCTTTAGTTCTTTATATTTATTTGGTTTTTAAGATAGAGGTTTCATATAGTTGTATTGTGAGTATTGTTATACTGCAGAAATATCTCTAGATCTATATATTTGTATAATATCTTTTGAAGCCTTGAGCCTAGAATTGTATTGTAACCATTGTTGTAATAGTTTTTTTGTTCTTTCTTTCTATATAACTATGAATATTTTTCATTAGCACTACTCTCCTCTTAGAATAATTTTTTAAGTTTCATATAGTTTCACTCACTTAGAAAGAGGAAGACAAAGAAGTAAAATCTTTAGACATGTTTAGAGTTCTAGAGTTCACAAGAATAAGTATGTATTCTCTCCTCATGCTTGGCTTGGGATAATTGAATCCCTCCCATTATATATTCTAGTGTTTGGATTATTGATGTAAGTTATAATTTTAGCTCTAAGTTTGGTTATATATTAAAAATAAATAAGAAGACAAAAATAGTTATAATTATGATGTGGAGGTTTGTTATTTTTTGATGTCCCGCATTGAAATATTTAATGTTAAATATATAATATTATTACATAATTCAATTATTTACTATATTTTTCATATTTTTATAGACAAACAATTAAAAAAATGTGATCTTTTGATTTGGATCTTAGTTTTATGGGATAAAATGGTTTTTAACTAGATAACTAGATGATTAAATTGAATCTTATAGATGAGACACCCTCTCAAGTGTTGATTTGGGTAAGGCTGCCTTGTCTTCCTTTATGGTTATGAAATGAAGAATCCCTAAAGCTAATAGGAAATGCTATTGGAACATATAAAATTTGGGCTCCACCCAAAGGAAATAATTTTCTTTGTGGCTCACATCTATGTGGAAGTGGTTGTCCTTACAGGATTTCTGAAATTAATAAATATACAATTTGATCACAATCAAAAAAATGATTATAAATGTATCCATTTCAATTGTACTTTAACGTGAGCATAATCACTTCTAAAGAAATTATCACAAGAAGCCTTATTCCCTTGAGGGTAAAATTAATATTTATAGAAATCAAATAGAAAGTAAAATAAGTATAAATAAAATTAAGAAAAATCAACCTATGATCCCTCTTCCTCTAACCCTTTTTCAATATTATCCCTTAAGGTAGCTCCTTCGAAAATTTTAGGGGCTTTGAAGGATATTTTTTACAACATGGCTCTTGAAGATTTGATTATTTGGGCTGAGTTTTAAATAGTAGGAAGGAGACTTGTATTATTAAAAATGATACTTGGCTCCTTAGATGATGATTTGGTTGATCTATCATGGTGGAAGAAAATGCTTTTTTTTTCTCTTGTCATAAGTCAAGAAAATAAATGAGAAAATCATAACCAAAGAGGCTTCTAAGAACTTAATTCTTGGATTCAATAATTAAAAAAAATCATGCAAACATTGCATTGATAGGCATTTAGGCAAAATATAGTTTTTTGATCATTTTGTACATTTATCTTGTTGTATTCCCTCCCAAGGGTTGTATTCACTATATCTTCACACTTTATATTATTTAATATTAAAATCAAGAAACTGTTAAAGGCGTAGGACAACTGAGAGGGGGGGTGAATCAGTTGTCACCAAATTCAAATTCAAAACTTTAAATAATTATTAGCTTCACAACCACACTGTTCTATTATTATGTATGAACATGAAATGCAGATAACAAAAAGTAAAATCAACACAATGAACATCAAATTTTACATGGAAAACCCAATGAGGGAAAAACCATGGTGAGGATTAACTCACAATATAAAGAGATAACAAACCCAATTACAAAGGCTCACTGCCCAAAAGAGGACTCACTATCCTGATACAAAACCTCACTACCAACAGAAAGGACTCACTATCCAACAAGGAGGCTCACTACCTACTAATACAAAAGAAAACAAAAGATCCACCACAAAAATTAACACACATCCCCAGCCTTGATCAGAAGATTGTACAGAAACCTTTAGCTCATTGCCTTCAAGAATCTAACACAATGAAGTACTACTGCCTCCACTCACTTTCACACACTTCTACTCTTTTAATTAGTGGCTTAGTTCGTTTCTTTTCATCATCATCCAATTCTTCACAATTTAACTTACATTTATACCATCTTCAACCTTAGAAACTTCTCCAAGGTCGGCCACATATGCCTCATTTCATAAATTCAAATTAGGTTGGCAACTCAACATTCCCACAGTGGAAAGGAATGAGAGTGGACCAATAAAAATACTTAACTAAGACCAAAAAATAATGTCTCAAATCAACCACACATTTCCTTAATTAAATTTAATTCTTCAAATGAAGTGTAAACACCAAGTCAGCCAAACCTAATGAAAACACAAATGAACATTGATGTACATGCTTCCCAACAAGAAGATAGCATGCAGACTATGCAAAAAGATTCATTATGCACAAGAACACATCTTAGGTTCCTTTAGATGCATTCACAACAAGTGAAACAATCTTCAAACACTGAACTCCTTCCATCAGTCCATCTGGACTGTGCAAACACATACATCAACTTTGAAACTTGACTTACTGATCACCAGACCACACGCATCTTTGAAAAAACCAAGAGAACACCATTATAAGACACATTCTAGATCCGTAAGATCTGAAGTAGAACAACGGAGGACTATAAAGTAGAAACATTTCTCCTAGTCACATAAAGCTAACTCTGTCAAAATGATTCACACACCAATGAACACAAATTTCACACTTCATCAAACCAGAAGCTACAGATTAGTAGATATCACCATCAGATCATTGAAAACAACACTTCAGATCCACATAAGCATAGGATCAACACAGGATAAACTCGGAGCACATACCAGAGCACATTCTAAACACATACATAACTTTGACTTTACTCTTTATTAATTTTCTCAAAAACACTTGGAAACCCATCATTTAAGCACATCTGTAACATCATAAGGATAGTTCCATGTACTCACAACATCTCAACAGTGTCTCAACTATACATGCACAATCTACAACATATTGTTCATTGTGTTGACATCAATGGCAACATTAATGACAACACCACCAAATATTCTCATACTTGCAACAATATCCCCCTTTGTCATTGTTGGCAACACATGATGTGAAAGAAAAAAACATCAAAGACAACATCTTACACAATATTTTGGGAGGATACCTTTTCTTCCTTTTCTTACTATTTTTCACATGACTTTCTCTCCCCCTTTGACATCAATGAAAAAGATCGAAAACTCTGATCACTCCCCTTTAGGAGTGCACCCATTCAACTCATACTCCAACAATGAAAACTTTTTCTACTCCCCCTATGGAGTAGACCCATTCATTAGTCCAGATAAATGAAGAATCTATGAATTCATTGGACTGATGCACCTTCATGTGCACCTAGTTCGGAGGGCCAATGAACCCCAACCTCTCCCTAAATACTCAAAAGTATCTTTCAAAAGATCCTTAGTAAATATATCTACAATTCGTTCCTTTGTTGTCACATACTCCAACCTGACTTCATTCTCCAACAATTTTTCTGTCAGGAAATGATATCTGATAGATATGTGTTTTGTTCTTGAATGCATAACTAGATTCTTTGAAATGTTTATAGTACTTGTGTTGTCACAGAAAATAGGAATAGGCTCATCACATATTACTCCAATGTCTTTCAAATTTTGCTTCATTCACAAAACCTATGTGCAACAAGATGTTGCAGCAATATATTCTGCCTCTATAATGGATAAAGAAACTGTCTTGTTTCTTACTCAACCAAGAAACCAATCTTCGACCAAGAAAGAAAGAACCCCCACTAGTACTCTTACGTTCATCCACACAACTAGCCAAATTTGCATCCATATAAGCACTCAAGGTGAAATCAACACCCTTAGGATACCATAAGCCATAATCTAGTGTACCTTTAAGATATCTAAATATCCTCTTTATTGTTGTAACATGTTCCTCTTTAGGATCTTCTTGAAATCTAGCAACTAAACATATTGCATGCATAATATCTGGTCTGGTAGCAGTAAGATACAACAACCCACCAATCATAGATCCGTATTTTCTCTAATTAGTTTTAGCAAATTCATCATCTTTACTCAGCTTACATCTAGTCACCATAGGAGTACTAACTAGTTTGGAATCATCCATTCCAAAATTCTTCAACAACTATTTCACATACTTAGATTGTGAAATGAATATCCCCTTATCAGTTTGATTTACTTGAATACTAAGAAATAAATTCAACTCACCAATCATGGACATTTCAAATTCTTTTTGCATTTCTTCTACAAATATTTTACACATGCCTTCATTTCCACCAAAGATGATATCATCAACATATACTACCACTATTAAGATTTTGTTACCTTGCACTTTGAAGTAAATATTGTTGTCAGTAGATCCTTTGTTGAATCCTTGCTTTGTTGGGTATCTATCCAATCTTGCATACCAAGCTTTGGGAGCTTGCTTCAGTCCCTACAATTCCTTCTTCAACTTACAAACCATATCCAGTTTGTTAGATAAATGAAATCCTTCAGGTTGTTCCATGTATACTTCTTCCTCCAATTCACCATTCAAAAATGTTGACTTGACATCCATCTAATTTAATTTGAAATCCTTGTGGGAAGAAAATTCCAAAAACATTCTAATAGCTTCCATTCTATCCACAAGGGAAAATGTTTCTTCAAAGGATATGCCTTCAACTTGTGAGTATCCCTTGCATACAAGTCTTGCCTTATTTCTTATAACATCTCCATTTTCATTCAACTTATTCTGGAACACCCATTTTGAACCAATTACTTTTTTATTCACAGGTCTAGGAACTAATTCCCATGTCTAATTCTTTTCTATTTGCTACAACTCTTCTTTCATAGCTCTCATCCAACTCTCATCTTCACATGTTTCACTCACATACTTAGGTTCAATTTTAGAGAGTAAACACATATTTCCTCACCTGCTACTTTACTTCTTGTCTTCACACCTTCACTCTTATCTCCAATTATCTATTCCTCTGGATGATTCTTCTACACATACTTAGGAGTTTTAGAAACATGTTCTAGTTCATTTTCTTCTTCTCCAGTCTATTCTTCTTCCTCTTCTTCTTCCTTCTCCTTATTCTCTTTAGGTACTTGTCCACAGATAGGATCATCGTGTTCAACTTCACTTATCTCAATAGGTCTGTGCATGTCTTCATCAACTTTCACATTAGCACTTTGAACAATCTTCCTCAATTATTTATTGAAGCATCTATATGCTTTGTTGGTAATAGAGTACCTAAGAAAAATTCCTTCATCACATCTAGCATCAAAATTCCCAAGATTTTCATCATCTATTTTAATGTAACATTTACTTCCAAATACCATTAAGTACTTCATAGTAGGAGTCTTAACAGTCCATAACTCAAAAGGAGTCTTTGTGTTGTTGCCTCTAGTCTAAACTCTATTAAGAACATAAACAACAGTGTGTATTACCTCTCTCCAATACACATTCAGTACATTTGATTCTTTCATCATGGTTCTTGCAACTTCCTGTACCATCCAGTTTTTCCTCTCAACTACCCCATTCTACTTAGGGGTTCTTAGAGTAGAAAACCATCTTTTTTATGCCATGTTCACAAAATGTATTAAAATCACCAGAATTGAATTCTCCACCTCTATTAGATCTCAAACATTTGATTCTCAAATTCACTTCATTTTCCACTCTTGCTTTGAACACTTTAAACCTATCTAGAGCATGAGTCTTCTCTCTAAGAAAAGCAACCCATGTCATTCGAGAATAATCTTCAATAAGGAGCATGAAATACCTATCACCATTCAGAATTCCTATTCTAGTTAGACCATAGAGGTCAGTATGAATTAACTCCAGCATTTCGGTAGTAGATTGCTCTTTTCCCTTAAAGTTGCATCTTGTCTTTTTCCCTAATTGACAACTTCTACAAATAGTATTAGCAGGCTTTGTGATCTAGGTAGACCTCAGATAACATCTCTTGAACTAATTTTGACTAGATTATCAAAGTTTGCATGTCCCATTCTCTGGTTCCACAACCAACTTTCATTGATTTGAGATACAAGGCACTGGCCATCCACACCTTTAAGTTGATAGATGTTTCCATGAGTTCTTCTTCCGACAACAACCATATCTCTAGATCTTTCTATGATCTCGCAGGTATTATTCTGAAACACAAGTTTAAAACCTTTGGTACACATCTATCCAACACTCAAAAGGTTATGCCTCATAACCTTTACATAATATACACCATTAGTGTTGTGTATTTCATCAAAACTAATTGTACCTTTCCCAATAATATTTGCTCCTGAATCATCACCAGACATGACCAAGCCTCCATCATACTTTTCAAGTTTAGTAATCTTACTTTTATCACCGATCATGTGATTAGAAAATCCACTATCAATCACCCAATAATCTTCATCCTGCTTAGCTTGAAAGGCGCTTACCACAATACCTTCCATCCCATTCTTCTTGTTTTTTGAAACATTCTTCCTTGCACATTTTATAGGGTTAGAAGACATAGATTTATTCTCCAAAGCTAAAAGTAAGCATTCCCTATCATCACCCTCATAATTAGATTCATCATCAGAGATTCTAACTTCTTCTTTAACATAATACAACTTCTTATATTTCTTATCCTTTCTATCTTTATCTTTATAATCCTTGTTCTTCTTATGTACAACTCTCTTCGGATATCTTGAAGCATAATGACCAATATTACCACAATTGAAACATTTAGAGGGAAACATACCTTTATACTTATTAGTACCTTTCTTCAACTTTCTGGTGAAATTTGCTTCCAGCTCATCAGAACCATCACTATCCAAATCATCTTCAATCTTCATTTCCTTAAATGTTGTTTCTGTCTTTTCTTCTTTCTTTCCAAACTTTCTCATCTAAAATGTCGTCAAGGTGTTGAATAATTGTTCTTTAGTATACTTCTTAGGATCATACATCTCTTTAATAATTGAGATCTTATCACTATAGCAATCTAGTAGAGTGATCAGGATCTTCTCAATTATATCTTCATTGGTCAGGTTTCCCCCTTGATTCCTAACTTCATTTATTGCAAGTTCAACCCTTTGGAAATAACTTGTAAAATATTCACCTTCTTCCATTTTTCAAATTCTCATATATGTGCTTTGTCGCCAGCTTCTTTGTCAACTTTACTCTTTCATTTCCTTCATATAGTTCTTCCAAATTCTTCCAAACTTCATGAGCAGTGCCTAAATAAAGAACCTTAGTTCGCTCAATTTTAGATAAAGCATTGAAAATAGCATACCTCACCTTCTCATTCTCCTCATAAGCATAAATCTCATCTGCAATAGTAAGACCACCCATCGGGAATATATAATTCGTCTCAATAGCCTTTCATGTCTTGAAACCAAGAGAGATAATATATCCTCTCATCTGTGCTTTCCATTCATTGTAATCAAAACCATCGAACATATGGATCATCAACTTATACGCCTTCAGATATTCCTTAAGTGGTTAAGCTCTACACCAAGGAACCAAAGCTTTGATAGCAATTGTTAAAAGGCATAGAACAACTAAGAGGGGGGGTGAATTAGTTGTCACCAAATTCAAATTCAAAACTTTAAATACGTATTAGCTTCACAACCAGGTGTGTGCGGGATCATGATGGGCCAAAAAGTGGTGATATGATGGGTATGTGTAGTGTATGTGGCTAGCGAATTTTTTTTACCCAAAATTGA
Source organism: Sequoia sempervirens (assembly GCA_007258455.2). NCBI lineage: Eukaryota > Viridiplantae > Streptophyta > Pinopsida > Cupressales > Cupressaceae > Sequoia > Sequoia sempervirens. The sequence goes on from VDFB02086081.1 coordinate 328,686, forward strand.
TGAAACAAAAAGGGTTTTTAAAGGATTTTCTTAGCTTTTCACCAATATAAATTATGCTTTACTTTGAATTTAATAAATTATTATTATTCATTTTCTATTTGAATTATGACTAAAGTCCTGATTGATAGGTTGATTAAAAAAATATATAGCTTTCAAATGGTATCACATTTTTTAATTCAAAACATGCATCACATTCTATGCTTCACATACTATAGGATTAAAAAAAAAAATTGAATTTCATGAAGTTTTGACCTAGTTAAGGTGGTCAGACATATGAGTTTTTATATTTTTTAAAAGTTGTAATAAAAAATCATAATTAATTATTTACTTGGAAAAAATTACAAAAAAATGCATCACATTGGGACATGATTCCTCTACTTATATCTAAAATATTATAAAAATATTATTATTTTATTGTGGTTAGGGTGGTCGATAGACACCTACTTCTTATTTTTTCCCTGAAATTTAAGTACTACTACATTGAAATTTCAAATTTTCAAGAAATAGTTTTTTTATAAAAATAAACCTAGTAGTTTAGAAAATACATTCAATTTTCTATAGATTCTATTCTTACATATTTTTGAAATAATATAGATAACTTATTCAAATTTTTATGTCAAGTTGCCTAACTCTGATTTTTCTAAAAAAATTTCCACTTAAGGGCTTGTTTTTTCCATGATGATCTTGCAAATACCCAACCACACTGTTCTGTTATTAGGTATGAACATGAAATGTAAATAAAAAAAAGTAAAATAAACACAATGAACACCATATTTTATATGGAAAACCTAATGAGGGAAAAACGATGGTGAGGATTAACTCACAATATAAAGAGATAGCAAAACTGATTACAAAGGCTCACTTCCCAAAAGAGGACTTACTATCCTTATACAAAGGCTCACTACCTACAGAATGGACTCACTATCCAATAGGGAGGCTCACTACCTACTAATACAAAAGATCCACCACAACAATTAACATACATCCGCAGCCTTGATCAGAAGATTGCAAAAGCCTTTAGCTCACTACCTTCAGGAATATAACAAAATGAAGTATTGATGCCTCAAATCACTTTTTCACACTTCTACTCTTTTAATTTGTGTCTTAGTTTATTTTCATCATCATCCAATTCTTTGCAATTTGACTTGCATTTATACCATCTTCAACCTTAGAAACTTTCTCCAAGGTCAGCCACATACGCATCATTTCATAAATTCAAATTAGGTCAGAAACTCAACATTCCCATGGTGGAAAGGAATGAGAATGGACCAATAAAAAACCAAGACCAAAAAATAATGTCTCAAATCAACCACATGCTTCCTTAATTAAATTCAATTCTTAAAATGAAGTGTAAACACCAAGTCGACCAAACCTAATAAAAACACAAATGAACATTGATGTACACACTTCCCAACAAGAAGATAGCATGTGGATGATGTAAAAAACTTCATTATGCATGAGAACACATCTTAGGTTCCTTCAAATACATCTGCAACAAGTACAACAATCTTTGAACACCGAACTCCTTCCATCAGTCCATCTGGACTATGCAAACACATACATCAACTCTGAAACTTGACTTCCGGATCACCAAACCACACACATATTTTCCAAAACCAAGAGAAAACCATTATAAGACACATTCTAGATCTACAAGATCTGAAGTAGAATAGTGGAGGACTGTGAAACAAAAAAATTTCTCCCAATCACAGAAAGCTAACTCTGCCAGAATGGTTCACACACCGGTGAACACAACTTTCACGCTTCATCAAAACAGAAGCTACAAATTAGTAGATATCACCCTTAGATCATCAAAAAACAACCCTTCATATTTGCACAAGCATAGGATCAACACAGGAGAAATGTGAAGCACATACCAGAGCACATTCTGAACACATACATAACTCTGACTTCACTCTATTAATTTTCTCAAAAGCACTTGGCAACCCATCATTTCAGCACATCTGAAACATCATAAGGATAGCTCCATGTACTCACAACATCTCAAGAATGTCTCAACTATACATGCACAATCTACAACATACTAAATTATGTTGACATCAATAGAAACATTAATGACAACATCACCAAATATGCTCATACATGCAACAAAAACTTGGATCTCAACCCTTACAAAAATATTTTTTTAACATAATAAATAGGCCCTCATAAGTCACAAATAATAGCTAAACAATACATAGATAGTTGAACAAAAATAATGAAAAAAGGTCAAATTTAGATAGATAAAACCTAAGAGACAATTATGAGGAATATTTAATAGCTTTGATCATTTGGTTGTAATGCTCCACATTGATAGTGTCTAGCCCCAACTTTTTTCATGCAATATTTTGTAAAATATAAAGGAAACTGGCCAAGGTTTTCATACTTTTATTATTGGTCCTTATCATTTCACTCATATTATTCTCTGGATGTCTAGTATATTAACACTCATAGCCTCAATTTTAGTATCATTCTACAAGCAAAGTTCATATTTGACCTGTAGAGCATCCTTGTTAACATCACCTATAGGGGAGTCAATAGAATCATCATCAAAATATAGTGCATTCATCTTCTCAAAGAGACTATTTCTCTCATATTTTATGGGGGCGTGCTTAGGAGTTATATCCTCAAAATACTTTCTCTCTAAATTACCCTCTAATATCTCCTTGTCTTGTTTCTTATCCCTAGACTCACTAGAGATATCAATATCTTTATAGTCACTTGGTTAGGCTCTTACCAACCTTGAAGATTTGTTGACCTGAAGGAATTTTTCATGCATGGCCCTACAATATCCTTCATTTTTCTAATTTTATTGACTTCTTCTTCATACTCCTACCAAGGGAAAATATTTTTAGACTTTCCCTCCATTCTCTTGATTTTCCTTTTCCAAAATTTCTTACCCTTGGCATTACTTCCCAAATTCCTCACCCAAGTCCCAATTTTATCCTTTAACCTAAGAGCTTCATAGTACACATTCTTAGGAGAAGGGAAAGTATCAATGACATCACTTCCTTGGTACACTTTATATTAATAAATCACTTATTTTATTAAAAATATAAATTGTGTAGTAAAAATTAAAATTGTATCTTATAAATAACATTTGTTAAATAATAGTTATATTAAATAAACCATAATAGAATTGCTAAATATAATAGATATGTCCTATATTTTAGGGACATGTGTCAATTAAAATACATTGGGAAAATGTGTCTCAACCTTGCAATTACATAAGGTATTGTTGATAGGTAAGAACGGGGGGGAGGGGGAGCAGTGGGGGGTACCCCCTACAAGGTATCTGAGGGCTACACGCCTAACAGGGGCTTGAAAGCAGTGCCCTGAAAGCTAAATTTTATTTATATTTTATTATTGTAAATTTGGACCATTCATCATTAGGTCTCAGATCTAATGGTAGGTATTTTGTTGGCTTGCATTTCCCTAGAAGGAAACCCTATTTTATGAGGGTGTTGTGTTACAATTGTGTTTTATAATGTATTTTGAGAGTTTGATAGTAGTCATGTTGCCTCTAGATCTCTGGTTGTTGATACTCCTATGAGAATCTTGCTCTGCAAGTATATTATAATATTTGTGATTTTTGAATAATATAGTGGGCGGATTTTGGAGTGTGGATTTTTTTTCCCAAAATGGTTTTCCCCACATAAATCGCTGTGTTGTGGTATGCATGATATTTATGTTTATTTTTGTTTAATTTTATGTAACTATTAAAAAGATCTGTAAAGTTTTGCATTATCCTCTTCTCAAGCTTAGTGTAGAATTTTTTTCTACTACCTTAGCTTCCTTACAAAATCATCTTATTGTTGCCCAAAGTTATAGGAGTTGTATTTAAAATTTATAAGTACTTTATACAATATTTTTTAATTAGTTAAAAAATTGTTTTAATCAAAACATTGAGTTGAAGACAAGTAATAAAATTGTCTTAAAAAATATAGATTTTGAATTATTCTTATAATTTTTATATCTATTTAAAATTTAGATTAAAATATTTTGAAGTAATAAATCACATCCACATAAATATCTATAATTTTAATTAAGGAAAATGATAAATAACCATAAATTTGGATTAAAATATTTTGAATTAATAAATCACATCCACATAAATATCTAGGTCATTAACAGTATAACTATAGACCATACAAAAGGGAAATATTGCTTGATAAACATGTCCATAGCCACATCATGAAAAGGACACAAGTTAGGAATATTCAATAAGACTTCGATTCTCTTGGATTTCTTCCATCGCATCAGACCAGTTGTCCTTGTGTTCCCTATTCTCGGACTTGTCAACTTCATTCCTTCACCCCTTTTTCTTCTATTGTTTCTAGAGTTTTCCTTGTCCCAAAAAAGTTCCCATCATTGCTCTCTTCATAATTCCATCCACCACCATGCAAAATTTTTTTATGGCACCTTCCATGATCTAGAGCCTCTTGGAACTATCAACCTCTTTAAATTGTCTTTCAATTTGTTCCACCTAAGCATAGAGAGCTTCAATTTTTGGGTTTAAGTTTTTATAATCCCCATCCTTAGGACTTTCCTAAATTTGGGGTTGATGAATAGGAATTTCTTGCTCTTCCATAACAATAGGGTTTTCATTATTATCCTCCATTTTGTCTTCTTATTCAGACTCTTTTCCTTCACCATCCTCATTGTATTCTTCTAGATCATTTTTCCCCTTCTTGTTCTTGACTCTCCTAGACTCCTCTTCACAGTCTTAAACATCCTGCTTCCTCTGACATCTCAATTTATACCAGGCTATTAGGAACATACTCCTCTTTAGAAGAGTCAAGACATTCCTGCTTAGCAACATTTTTACCTTTTTTTGTCTACCTCATTCCCTTTGAAGGAATCTTTTGCAATTCAATTGACCTTCTTCCACCAAGAGGGATCGAGACACAAATCGGGTTGGTGTCCTTATCATCAAAAATTGTTATTGTGGTACTTTTTTGTTTTGTTTCTTTAGGCTCCACCTTCTGAAATTTAATCAAACCATAGGAAAGGGGGGAGGAATTTATTTTTTCCATGGTAATTTTTAAGAGATCCTCTAGGGAATGTTCAAAAATTGGAGGATAAGGGTATTTATTCTTTCTTGAATTAGACACTTTCTCAAGAGAATGGTGCTTGTTTTCAATTAACTCAATATGAATATATCTGTTAGGGGTCTAGGTAACCTCAAGGAGATTAACAATAGGGTTTCTTTGCAGAGTAGTAGCTAAGGAATATTTATAGATAGCCCTACTAATCCCTTGGTGTAATGGGGGACTAGCACCATTCTCCATACTTTGTTTAAGAGAGGAGAACAAGAAGGGGAGATCAATCTTTTCCAAATGATGAACATGGTTTAAGATAGTGAAATGATAACTGTGAATAGACAAAAAATGCCCTTTGAGAGTAAAGTATTTCTTAATAAATAGACTTACAAATTGTGATAAGGAGTTGACAACTTCAATATTGAGTACCCATTCTAAAATATTTTGGGTTTCTCCTTAGCCTTGAAGAACTTGTCAATGAACGCCTAATAATTTCTAGTGCTCTTCCTATCACTCTTTTTTCCTTTGTACTGCAAGTCCATGGTTTGAGCAATAAACTTATCTATTATAGGAAAATGTAACCCACCAATATTAACTTCTCCGTCACTCCAAAAATTTGCAAACTTATAGTTGAGGCTTTCATTATATCCTTCTATGGCTTCAACAAAGGGGGTAAATCTTGCCCTGTCAAATAAACCCTACAATTCTTCATTTTGCTTAAGGTTCTCATAGTTCCCTGGTTCACTCTTCTTCCTAGGGCCTCACATAATATCTTCACCAATCAAACAATCTTTATGAAGCAATAGATAGTCTTCCCCAAAGCCATTTTCATCCACCAAGGAAATCACTGACAGTGTCAACTCTTCAGTATTCAGGCTAAAATTGGTAGCTTTCATTTGGGAAGGCTTCTATTTAAACTCACCATCAATTATGAAAAAGGTGAAGGGTTGGAAGAATAAAAAAAAAAGATTTCACACGTCTCTCATGCCCTTCTTGTAAATAATGAAATTTAGAGCATTAAAAGGGATTTTAATCTGATATTCAACCTGCATGAGTTCACAAGCTAAGACAACTAAGGAAATATCATTTTGACGAGCCACAATTTTTTTTGAAATGAGTCTTAGCTGGGAAAATATTATGTTTTTCACCTTAGAATGCCACCCAAGAACATCAACCCATAGGATACTATTAATATTTCCTTTCATCATACCTTTAATCTTCATCACAAAAAATATGAAGGCATTATCATAATCATTAGGGTACTTCCTCCTCGTACTAACAATAGTACCCCAAATAATCATAAGCTAGATAACCTATATCTCTTTCCTACTACCCTGATTATGCATCACATAATCCATCATTAAAATCGAATTACCAAAATAACAATCATCTTTCATTCATCAACTCAAGATTATTAGTTGAATCATATTTCTCCTTATTGACTATATCCTTAATATGTCATGGTAGAAAAGGATTCTTCCAGTCAATCCAAACATTATTCTTAAGGCCTTTATTAGCCATAGCGCCAACAACAAAATTTCCTTCTCTATACAAGTGACAAATTTTATAATGTTGAAATTTTTTAAGGATTCTTTTGTAGTCATCCATAACATCCCTCAACTCCTAGGGCAACAATGTCCTCCTTAAGATTGTCAATTATTAATTTGGAATTACCTTCAATAATAACCTTAGTATAGTTAACATTTCTCATTCAAGCGATTTAAACCATCCCAAATAGCCATTGCCTCATCGACATTATTAGAAGCAATACCAAAGATTTTACCATAGCTTTCTATGAAATTCCCTTGGTAATTTTTTAATGCAAATCAGGGAGGCAAACTGATTACAATTACAATTCAAACCAATTCCAACAATTCTTCAAGTCATAAAACCCCACCTTCTCCTTATTTCATCATACCTTCACAATCTCCTTGTAGCATTTCCAATAGAGAAAATTGTGCATATCTCTCAAAAACCTCCTCAAACCCACAAAAGGTTAGGCATTCCAGATACCCATTAAGACATTTTTCAACATATCCAATTTGTGTATATGGTTGTTTTAGACTTTCACTTTCAAAATAGGGCTAGTACACTATACCCTTGAGCTAATTAGCCTGTTTTGCAAAGCAACACCACTCTAAACACCCTACCAACCAAAAAATTCTATGGATAATCCACAACTAGGTTACAAACACCTAAAATCCACAATTTTTATCAAGTGAAACAACCCAAAACTCACTAAGACACAAAGCCCTCATTTAGGCCTGTTTGAAGAGGGTTTATTGAAACTATGGTCTCCAAACCTTCTCTCTACAAACTAACACTTCACACACCCTAAAATATGTCTACACATGCTTATTCAACCTTTACAAATCGTTTCCCAAGAGTTTCTCAATCATTTTTAACCTCTAACCACTAAATTTGACCCAAAATCAATGGAATGCCAACTAGGGCATCACACAAAATCCCTTAAACAACCTCCCCTACTCTTGAAACCTCTATCCACATCTAAAAATACCCATAATAACCCATTCCACCAAGTTACAACTAATTCTAATGGTGGAATGGGTGTTTACTTCATTTTTAATGCCTTCAAACACTTAAATAGGGTATTATAGACCCGCCTATACAAAAATGTCACAAAACTCTTAAAACTTGATGAAATGCAATCACACAAAATAAAAAATGGTGTTATCTCATGCCTCAATTGAATTCAATATATTTCATAACATTATTGCACTTTACGAACCCATACAAAGATCTACAATAGCTATTGACCAGAAAATTGCAAGGAAAACACAATTTTATTATTGTTTCAATCTTCAAACAAGGCTCCAACCTCTTGCCTCAAATTTTGTGAGGAATTTTAAACATAAAAAAACCAAAAAAGAACGGTCCAATTGACCCAACAACCTTTTCAACTACAAATGACTGTTGGTATTCCAACTTTGTGCATTTTTGCACTTTACATGACAACATTTGACAATATTTGTAAAATGTGACCATATGAACTAAAATTACTCCAATTACATTGTAAATGGTCTATTGTGACCTTATTGAATTAAAAATGACTCCAAAACCCTAAAACCTATCACTTGACCAAAATTGACCATATTTTCAAGACTTAAGATGGTTCCCCTGTACCATACACCCATCCTAAAAAAGACCTCAAGTCCCTTGAGGACTAAGTTGCATCAAAACATGCTTTATCTCATCAACTCTATGATCTTCCAATTCCCTTCCATCTAGTAGCCCTTTCCATAGGGATAGGTATTTAAGGTGTGCATCATTCTTTGCACCATTAACCTTGTTGCCATCTTGATATTGCTCCAACCTTGCAAACTGATTTGATCGATACCCTCTGACCTTTCTCTCATCTGACACTGATACTAAATTGACCTTCATGTCTACAAAATTACCTTCTCCAATCTTCCCTTGGATTGTTCTCTTCTTAAATCCTGTTGCACACTTGAATTCATTCACTTTCCTTTGCCTTTCACCTTGATTCAATCCACCTTCTACCTTCATCTCTATCCTCAAGCTCTCTACTCCAATTTTATCACTGTATTATTAGACTTACAAACCACTGTTCTAAAAGTATTTGACTACCCTCTAACCTATTTTCCAATCAAAGGAAAAAGCATTGTCCCTACCACAATCTCATCATGATTTTCTAAGAAATCTTTTTGTGTGTGTGTCGAATGTGGAGAGATCTAACGTCAACACAAACCTTAATGAGACAATTTACATTCAAAGTTTGAAGCAAATAAAACTACTCTATTCATAATACAATCAAATATTTCAAATGTGTATCATTATCCTCTATTTCTAGGGATTTATTAAACTGTTTGGTCCTCATATTTCTATGGGCACAATGGTTGTTAAAATGACTACCTAGAAAATGACATTTGATGCTTAATATGCAAGCTAAGATGATTCCTACATGAAAATGTGTGCGGGAAGGATTAGTGCTATGCTTCTAAATTAAACAAAATGATGGAATTGATGATGAATATGATGATAAACGAAGGATGATGTTGATGATAAATGAACAAGTGGAGATGAGTGAGATGATATGAAACTATAGTGAGCTATCTATGATTATGCATATGATCAAATGCAAACATAAAACAAACTAACCTAAAATGCAACTATGATGCAAGGGGGATAAAATGCAACTATAAAGCAATTAATTAATCTAAAATGAGAATACAAAGTAACACATGATATGAAAACTAATTATAAGACTCCATGAAAGCTCCAAGCTCCTAAGAGAAACCTACATAGTAACTTTATTTCAATTGTGGATGATAAATGCTAAGGCAAGAGGGTGTATTTATAGGGTTTCTCAAGCATTTTGTGAGGTGGCACCTATCAACGGTCTAGATTCAAAGGAGAAATAATAGATGGTAGAGATGGAAGGAATTAGGATGTTGTCCCCTTGACCAAGGACAACATGCCATGTGTGTGGAGAGAATCCCTTGACCAATTGGAAACATGCCAAATGTATGGGATTCCCAAGTGTGTGAAACAAAGACCCATGTGCTCCAAATTTGTTGGAAGTGTGGGGGAATAAAGCCATTTGCCTTTTCTCATTGGTGGAAGTGTGTGAGGATAATTCTAATTAGTAATTAGGATTTATTTATTTTCATGTGACCTTTATGAGGTGGCACAAGAAAATGTAGTAGACATGTGCTCTAATTCTTAATTGGGATTAGAGAAGATTAATTAAATAAACACGTTTAGGGTATTTTGTTTATTTAATTATTTAGAAGAATATGATTTTGGAGAATTAAAAGGAAAGTGAACAATATAAATAAAGTAAGACCTTATTTATATGTAGTTGAAGTATTAATCAAATAGGTTGTATTTAATTAATTGAATATGACGACCATTTTTAGGCATATACATTTTTCCCCTCTTTGAAGTAATGTGTTTACACGTTGCTTCAAAGAAAATTTTGATGCCCCAAACTTATGAATTTTAGGTATTACTGGGTATATGCCCCCTCGAGAGATAAATCGGTGAATGTGTGGATGAAATGTTGGAAGGATGTGATGGTGTTGTGATGATTATGATGATGATCCAATGTTGATTCAATGAGATCTTGATGTTAGGGACGATTTATCTCTCGAAAGGTCATTGCAAGCTCTTTCTTTGAATAGTGTTGATTAATTACCCCTCCTTTTTGGTAAAAATGGGAAATAAATCCCACCATAATTCCCTCCATTTTACCCTTAAAAGGTAAAAGTGGTAAAATGGGATTCATTTGCACATTTTGAGTTTGGAGAAGTTGAAGATTGGAGAGCTTAGAGGAAGATGGTGATCCCATTTCACAAGCATCGTTTCGAGTGTCTTCGCCAACCTAATCAGCCTGCTGCCTCTGGACCTATAATATGCTTTACGAGAAACTTCTTTGTTAGTCATTTTCTTGCTGTTTAATGGTATTTTGAATGTCGTAGATAGGTTTTGTAGCTCGTTTGATGTTATTGTTGCACGTTCGGATGATGTTTTGTCATTTTGAAGTATTTTGGAGTGTGTTTGAGAGTTTTGGCACCTTTGGGGTCCCAAATGGCACCTCTTGCAAGCTTGAAATTCATGTTTTTGTGCTCCAACACTATTTTGGCACCTTTGGTGTCCCAATTGGTGCCTCTTGCAAGATTGAAAATGGAGGTTTTTGAAGTTAAATTATGTTTTGGTGCCTTTGGGGTCCCAAGTGGCACCTCTTACAAGCTTGGAAAACATGTTTTTGAGGTGCAAACTCTGTTTTGGCTCCTTTGGGGTCCCAAATGGTGCCTCTTGTTTCCTTGGAAAGTCTTTACCATGGTTGATTCTAGGTGGTTTAAGCCTATGGTTTACCCCGTTTGAGAAGGTGTGATTGCAGAAAGCCCCTGTGATGATGTTCACAAGATGTTTCTAAGTCCTAGTAGTCATTTGCTTTGTCATGTTTTGGATTGATTTCAGTCTAATTGTGAGATGTGTGTTGTTTGATTGATGTTCGAGTAAGATAGTTGATGATTTGATCTCATGATAGGCAAGAATCAAATGAGAGAACCAATGATGTATTGACCTCATGATAGGTGAGGAGAGATGATGGTTTGATAGCATATTGACCTCATGATAGTTGAGGATCGATGGTGTGATGATTGATGTATCGTCCTCATGATAGGTGAGGAACGATGATAGAATTGATAAAATATCAACCTCATGATAGGAGAGGATCGATAATGGTTTGATAGCATATCAACCTCATGATAGGTGAGGATCAATAATGGTTTGATAGCATATCGACCTCATGATAGGCGAAGATCGATAATGGTTTGATAGTATATCGACCTCATGATAGGTGAGGATCGATAATGGTTTGATAGTATATTGACCTCATGATAGGTGAGGATCGATGATAGGATTGATAGCACATCGACCTCATGATAGGCGAGGATCAATGATAGGATTGATTGTCCTAATTGATTGAGTTGATGATTGTTCTAATTGATTTGATTGTCTTGATTGAACCTGATTTGATTAAATACACATTACCTTGAATAACTGATAGTCTTGATTGAACATGACATTGATTGACTGATAATCTTGATTGAACATGCTTTTATTAGGGAGATTTAGAGGTACTCTAGTCTCGCTAAGATTTTTTTGAAGACATGGAACATGGTTAGTCATTTTTCTGCAATAGATTTGGATATTATCACACGTTGTGGGTTGACCTCCTTATTAGATATCCCACAGTATCAGATCAACAAAGGTTTACTAACGACATTGGCAGAGAGGTGGCATAGTGACCACAACACCTTTCACTTAGCTATGGGAGAGATAGTGGTGTATCATAAGATAGATTAGGGCAGGACAACTATGTTGTGGAGGTTATGCTGAGATGATCACATGGTAGGCCAATGGATTCCCTGGATAGAGATGGTTAGCAGATATGATCCTTTGCCATGTGTGATTTCTAGATTCATTGGTGGATTCCTTTTTCCTGATCATAGGTCAAAGGGATTTTCAGTAGGTTGGGGTCATGTGTTATCATGGATGACACTTGATGGTACTAGATATGCATGGGGATCATGCATGTTAGCCCACTTATATTGAGATTTGCATGAGGTTGTTTATTATGGGGCAATGAGCTTGTCATGTGGCATCACATTACTGCAAACCTAGGCATGGGAGCATATAGCCATCACTCGGCCCATGGTTGAGAGACATCAACCACTAGGGAGACCCTATGTTTTCTGTTATAGTGGTCCACATGTCCAACATAAGCTAGGAAAGGTTGCCTATTGGAGGCATGTTCTAGATGATTTGGAGACTGTCACATGGTGCTCATACTCGGATTGTGAGCAGTGTCCAAACAATCAGCTAGAGATGTCATATATGTTGTTTTCCCACTATCTGATTGGGCAGACACATGTTGTTCTTGAGCGATACGTGTATCTACAAGTATGTTGATAGTTTGGACGGGTTCAAGGGATGCCCCTTAGAGTTTCCTATTATGCACAGCAATGACAAGATGCTTTAGAGTGGGGCCCCTGTGTATCATATGAGGAAGCTTGTACAGAGTACTATACCTTGACTCTAGGTGTATGGGATTATGTTCCATATATTACAGACATCAGGATGACTAAGGATTATTCAGAGTACTTCCAAATGCATCCCTTTCCTAGATTTACTCATCTAGAGGAGCCAATACTGCTAGTTGATGGAGAGGGAGGAGATTATGAGGATGGTGAAGATGGTGGGGAGGGTGGTTGTAGAGGTGATGGTGGTGCAGGGGGTGTTGGGGAGAGTGATGATGGTGTAGATGACAGTCATCCATTTTATTTTGCAGTTCTAAGGTGGAGGAGGAGTGTTATCGTAGCTTAGGCAGTGCTTCCCAGGATTCGGATTCGGATACCCTCTCATCAGCAATCATCACAAATAGTGGCTTTGCAGGCAGAGGTTCGGTCATTTCAGAGTGAGATAGCATAGGCTCGAGCATATATTGTGTCCCTTTAGGATGAGTTAGTGTAGTGTCAGGCACAAATTGATATTTTGATGACTAATAGAGGGACAGACAGGCAGTAGATACAACAGTTGCAAACATGGATGATCATACTTACTTTAGAGAGGGATTCCTTTAGACACTAAATAGAGAAAGCTGAGGCCATTACCAAGAGGATACAAAAGATGACATCATCTATAGGTACAATAGATTTCTTCAGAGAGATCTGGCACATTTCTTAGGAGTTGCGGTCTTACAGAGGTAAATATTATGAGTTGGTTCCTCCTGAGCGACAAGAGTTTTATACAGTCTCGATCTGGCAGATCTCATACTCGGACTGTTAGTATGGGTGTCACACAACCATTTCCTAGAGATAGGAGAGATCCAGGTGTAGGTCTGTCGGGCAGAGGAGGTACTAGTTCCATGAGAGCAACAACATCTGGTGGGAGCTCAACATAGCATCTTGGACATTTTGTATACACCTTTTGTGAGATTGAGGATGTATTTCCCATGATACAATTCCCTTTTGGATTTTGATGTATCTCATCCTACTTTTGGATATCCTTGTACACTTGGACATTATGACATTTTTGATGATATATGATATGTAGTAGTGATTATGATCTAAATGTTGATATGCATTTGATTTCCCTATTATGATATGCAATGTTGTGAATTTATTTAATTTCTATGTGATGATAATAATTAGGCAATGTGATGAATGCATTTATGATTATGCAATGTGATGTGATGATTATGATTATGCAAATTGTATTTGATTTAGATGATATGTAATGCAAATGATTGAATGTGCATGACTTCAAATGTTCAAGGCCTTAAGCTTGAATAAGTGAGTCTATCCAACTTCCAAAAGTTGTGGGAAGACTACAGTAGATTGATCTTTTAGGATTCATAACTCTGACATATTTCCCAACTTTCTTGGAAATTTGAAGAGACTCACTTTATTTAAGTGTAGTGGATGACATGATTTGGATTTTGGAAATGATATGAAATGTATGTCCTTTATTATTTTCTTTTGTATTTTCTAAGGAAAATATTATGATGGAATGTATGAATGTAAATGAGATGAGAATTTTTTCTAACATATGCCAATGATGATGCAATAGATGTGCAGCTAAATGAGAATAATGTGTTTTTGGTTAATGTCCAGTGTACTCAATCCATTAATAATAGAGATGACACCATTGTGAAATTGTTTCAGCATTGAAAAACCCCATAAATATGCATGCAAAACTAACATGAATGTAGTATAACTTAACTTTACA